>SKCR01013387.1:0-11749 GCA_019454045.1 Zanthoxylum bungeanum
TATCAGTTAAATAAATTTGGTGGTCCAATGACATTATTGGTTAAACGAGATCTTAATCACTTTCCTGAATACAATATTCATTAAATGGATAAGGATGTGTGGTGTGATCTAGTATCAAACCATCCTTTATCATACGGAATAAGCATCCAATGCTTAAGTGATTAAACCCATAAAGCACCGTTCTAAATTATTTGCTTTACCGAATAATTTTTTCTTAATGTTTATCTCTAAGTCAATGACACTACTAGTTATATTTAAAATATATAACAATTGTTTATAAAAACAAATAACTATCCAATAGTCGCAGTTCGATATATCAAATATCAAAACAATCGTTAACTAATATTTTTAAATAACTAGATGGAAGATCTGGTATCCAATACCTATAGTTGTAGTATTGTGAAAATCGATATTTTCTATACATAACTATACACATCTCCTTCTTTAGCTTTACTATTTGCATTCAACTATTCAAACAATTGTAAATATTGATTAGCAAACGTGTCGGACACATTGCCTCTAAAGGTAATTAAAGCTAAGAAACGTCATTACGGATAAACAAATACCTAATGGGGCTTTCTAAATGCCAGTCAAGAATCTCGAGACATGAACTAATTCAAGTCAATTCTTACTGCATAAGAAACTATTATCTCTAAAGTATTATATCCTAAAGGGATATCTATCTAGATTATCTATCATGACTTAGAAACTAAGTCACTAACCATCTTGATTTTTGAAGAAAATCGGAACAATAGTTCCCGATGGTTTAGACCAATCTAATAATATCCTAGTCTAGTAGTATCTAGAACCTATTCTAGAATAACTGCAACCAAGAGTCAAGTCATATAACATATCAAAATATGTGTGCAGTAAATAAAAGTTAATTCTTTATATAACAATAGAATAAGGAAACAAACAAGCGGCAATTTCCATAATAACATACACTGCCTAAGTTATGGAATATTTTAAACTTAGCAGTGCCTCCCATTATTTTTACGTAATGCCGTAATCCCCAACGGAAAGACGAGAATTCAATAATTAAATCGAATTCCATAATGGGAAGAGGACCCCATGAATATATTTCGACTACAGCAGAGGCACGGTCTCGCCGACGTATATTCACAGGTAGACAACTAATTGTCAATCACTCACTAGTGACTCCAAGGTTCCGGTCCTGGTCGTTTCTCGTTGTCGCTGCGAATGCAGGCCCACAAAGAGACGTACCAAGGTTAAACTTGGCAATGATAAACTCAAGTTACTTGCGTAACCCTGACAGCTAGGGCACGTTCAGGATTCCGCTTCGCTTGAATTTATCTAGTAGTATCTATATACATTCGGCATAAATAAATTTCTATCAGCTACACCCTCACAGCAGAGGCACGGTCTCGGATGTAGTCAACGAAAAGATATTTATAAACCGTATTGACAAGACGGACCAAGAAACAAGTATTCCAAATACTAGTTACTATTAAACCTTATTAAGCGGGGATATTCCATTAAGTGTCATACACCCTAAATCTAATCAAATTAGATTATAACATGCATGTATAAAGTCAAGAAAACATGATTAAACATTGAATAAAATAAGCTAATCATTTATGGAGGCCTAGAATCAGACAGACTTGCTCTGATACCATTTTGTAGGGGTTTTAGGGGCATAATCCGGTAACGCAGCGGAGGAAGCGGCGGAAGATCGTATCTTCCGATTTCAAAAATTTTTCTTGGATTAATTAAATAAACATATTTATTAATATCCCAATAATCAAATTATGAAATAAAATTCAATAATCATATTTAGGTGAATTTACCAAATTACCCTTACTTTGGTATTTTGTCCATTTTAGTCCGAAATTGATCTAATCAATTTTGAATGATTCTAAATCATTTCTAAGATGAACTTAGCATGTTCAAAACATCAAAACAGCAAAAGCAACCAAATCCCCAAATTTGACTCACTTGGCCGAATGCTCCCCATAGGGTGTCATTTTGCACTTTGTCATTTCATGCTTCAAAACACATCAAGATGTAATCCAATCAACATGAAACTTTATATGCATCATATACACATCCAAATACACACATATATGAAAACCCCCAAATTTGGAATTGGTCATGAACCCTAATTTTTCAATTTCTTCTTCAATTGGACAAATTAGACCAATTGGTTAATCAATTACTTTAATCATGTTTCTTCCCATCCAATCAAATTCTCAACACAATGAAACAACTCAAGATCAAATCTAGGTCATCTAAGAGTGGGTCAACAACTCTAGATTAGCAACATGGTTTCCAAAACCTTAAAAGAATGTTTATTACTACACTAGTAATAAACTTCCAACATCATACACAAATCACCTTCATCAAACTTTTATCCATCAAAAGTACAAAGAATAAAGAATAGAAAAACTCAAGAACATCACAAGATGTTTCCCACAACAAGAGGAACAAATTACTCTCTAATGGAAGGTTGGAAATACTTACTAAATTCCAAGCTTTTCCTTGTTTTTCTTTTCTTTTCTCTCTACCTTCTTTGTCTTGTTTTAATGGAGTTTTGATAAAGTGAATTGGTTCCTTAAACCTAAAAATAATGAAACAATATATACTTGCCCAAATGAAGGCCTTGGCCGAATTTGGCCTAAAGGAAATGCAAGTATACTAGTTTCATTTCATTTCAATTTCATTTGCCAAGTTGATAAAATGATCATTACATTTTAATGACAATTTCAACTTAGTCAACAATGGCAACATGAAAAATAAAACCATTATATTCAATTAGGGTCATGGCCGAAATTTAGCAAAAAAATAAAGGAAAAAGATATTTTCATTTTTCAAACAATTTAAACAAATATCTTAAGAAGTCAAAATCAATTTGACAACCTTTTCCTTTAATGTATAAGTCAACAATTGCAACTTTAATCACTTCCTAACTTTATCATTTGGTGATATATTTATTTTTTAATTATATTAATCATTTAACAATTAAATAATTAATAATTAATTAATACAAATATATCAAATATATGTATTATATTTACTTAAATATCTCAAATACATATATTGATGATATATGTCAAATACATTTATTTGACTATTTATTAATGTGTATTTAATAATATCATATATTAAAATACAAATACACATTAATTAGGAAATGACGGTTCGGCCCGTTCGCATGTATTTTTCGTTTAACGATTAAACGATTTATAAATAATCATCTTTATTCACAATGTTGCTCTAGTGCTCTACGAGTATGTTTCATTATTGAGACTCTCTAGATTCAGGTATATCCGTCACGAAATCAATTTCATGTGCATAATCTATCCACCCGTAGATTATGACGATCACGGATAAACTAGCTGAATCATACAGGTCGAGGTCATTGCATACGTATAATCCCTCCGTCACAGGTATCCAGATAATCCCAGAGATATAGATGTAAACGTCAAATCTCTATAGGTATTATCTCGTCGACGTATCTATTAGCAATCTCTAAATAACATTTGGAACTTACTTCCGAAGTATACTGTGGACACAGATTTAACAGACTGCTAATAATATATGGACTACCTATGCTCTGTACACAGAACTGACGGATCCTATCTTGACACACACAGGATATCCTGAGGATCGATCCACACCTAACGAACATGAGGTCTGATCTAAATAGATCGGTGACGTGACTGCCATCTAAGTGTGGAGGATGTCTCATACATCCACAGTGGTGTCTCAAGTCGAAGGACCACTATGCTACTCAACCCGAGAAGATTCTTATTGACGTTGGCGTACCATCCATTAAGAATCTTCGGTGAGCCGTTCAGTGTTTATCCACTATAAACACCTACACGTCTATACGAGTCTCCCTAGACTCATGGTTCATTGGGATAAACCATCGGACCAAGTCTCGATATACGACATATACTGGTCTCAACGGATTTGACTAATCGACCCGTGTTAGCAAATCTTGACCAGGAACTATGTTTGATAATATTCATATAGCAGTGACACTTCCCAATGTCAATTACAAACTAACTTTGTAACTGTGTACTGCATTATATATTATCGGGCCTTTGTCTAATATATACATATCACTAAACCACATTTAGTTTCAATCTAATCGTGATCAGATCGAATACGTATATAAGAACAAGAGGTGCAACCATAAATAACTAATATTATGGAATAAGGGGATGTTCGTATTCATGAATCATACATAAATACGGTCCGGATTGGCGCTCTGAGCACCAACCCCAACAGTTGGGTGTAGACAGATCCTCAGGGTGTCCTATGTGCATCAAGATAGGATCCGTCAGTTCTGTGTATCAGAGCATAGGTAGTCCATATGATTAGCAATCAGATAAAACCATGGGCCCGTGGTAAAGTTTAGAAGCTAGTTCTAAACATTCTTTTTGAGATTGCTAATAGAATAGTCGACTGGAAAATCCCGATAGAGATTTGACGTTTACATCTATATCTCTGGGATTTATCCGGATACCTGTGACGGAGGAATTATACATTTGCCATGACCTCGACCTGTATGGTTCAGCGAGATTATCCGTGATCGTCATAATCTACGGGTGGATAGATTATGGACACAAAATTTGATTTCGTGACGGATCCTGAATCTAGAGAGTCTCAATAATGAAACATACTCGTAGAGCACTAGAGCAACATTAATAAATAATATTGATTATTTATAAAGTCATTTAAGGTTAACGCAAGATACGTGCTAAAAGGACTAGATAGTCATTTGCCTAATTATTGTGTATTTACATTTAATACTTGATTAATTTAAATACACATTAATTATAGTCAAAATGAGTTATTTGACTTATATCCTAATGAATATATGTTTTTAATATTTAATGTAAATATTATACATATATTTAATATATTTGTATTTGATTAATTAATTAATTATTTAATTGTTAATGATTAAATTAATTAAAATATAATATCTTACATTAGGATATATTAAGTAAATGATGTTAGTTGCAATTGTTGACTTAAATAATATCCATAAAGTGTTTTAGATATTTGTCAATTTGATTAAATGACTTTGAAATGAATTTGAAATGAAAATTTTGGTATATGCTTGATGCAAATTTCGGCCAAGGCAAAATATTGACCAAGTATATATTGTTTTCATTTTCTTTTCATTTGGTTAACCTAATACACTTTACAAGAGACACCATTAAAGAAAACAAAGAAAGCAAGTGAAGGAGAAAAGGAAAAACTCAAAGAAAAGCTTGGATTTTGTAAGTTTTTCAAACTTACTATTAGAAAGGAATTTGTTCCTTAGGATCTAGGCAACATCTTGTGATGTTCTTAATTTATTCTTTTCATTATTTCTTGTGTTTTTGATGATGGAATTTTGGTTGAAAGTGTTGAGCATGTGTGATGAAGAAAGCTTATAACTATTGTAGTTATAATCATTCTTTTAAGGTTTTGGAAACCATGTTGCTAATCTAGAGTTATTGACCCACTCTTAAATGACCTAGATTTGATCTTGAGTTGTTTCATTGTGTTGAGACTTGGATTGAATGGAAGAATGATGATTAAAGTAATTGATTTAAACTATTTGGTCTAATTTGTCCAATTTGTGAAAATTGAAAAATTAGGGTTCATGACTAATTCCAATTTGGGGGTTTTTCATATATGTTGTGTATTTATGTGTGTATATGATGCATATAAGTTTCATTTTGATTTGATATTATTTGGATGTGTCTTGAAGCATGAAAGTGCAAAATGCACAAAATTGCACTCTAATGGTGCTCTCGGCTTTGATAAGGATTTTGGGGATTTTGTTGTTTTTTGGTGTTTGATGCTTTGAGCATCATAAGTTCATCTTAGAAATGATTTAGAATCATTCAAATTGATTAGATCAATTTCGGACTAAAATGGACAAAATTACAAAGCAGGGATTTTTTGGTAAATTCACTTGAATATGATTCATTTGAATTTTATTTCATAATTGATTATGGAATATTAAATAAATATGTTTATTTAATTATCCGAGAAAAAGTTTTAAAATCTGAAAATCGGATTTCACACCACTTCCGCTGCGTTCCCGGATTCACCCCCTAAAAACCCCTACACATATATCAAAACATTTCATAAACTATAGATGCATTTATGATTCTAAGCACGTCTCATATACCAACTCTTAAACCTATCACTTAATAATGTTATACCAAATTTTAGAATCTTATTTACCTTACCCATATTTGCAAATACTTTCCATATTAGAGCTTACATACATACAAGTCATAACTTAACCAATCGCATATACTCAATATCTGACCATATAAATACCTGGGAAGCTCTCAACATTAGCACCATCATATACCTATATCCGAACATATAGAATGTAGTATAACCAATAATAACATCATACATATCCTCTCGAGTTGCTCAAGTATACAATAATAAATCATAATCAAATATATATGCTGATTAATACACCTCAAATCATATATCAGTACCCTTACACATTCATATATCGAATACACATTCTTATTCAAGCAATCACAATCACCAATCAATTTACTCTTTTCATCACAAGTTCTACAAACAATCGAATAGGACATCAAATGGAGAATAAAATCCTACACTGCTTTATCATCAGCTTAGTCATTCATATACGTATATAATCACACATATGAATATAAGCATTATTTCGAATTCAGATATCATAATCTTTAATAGTCCTCCTCTCTTTTACTTATCAACCAACATAATTCATCTTTATAATTTCTTATCTAGAATCATTGATACAGTATCTTACCAATATACATTTCTATTCATATGCATAGTCTATCAATCACGTATTTCTATTACTCTCGGTAAGGCTTAACTTATACCAACCCAATCTCTATACGCTAAATTGTATGCATCAATCATAACAAACCTATCCCAATAACGCACTTCCACACGTGCTAATACAAATCCGAAATCGTAACTTGTTTTCTTTGTCAAACCTAAACACTTAAATCATACTTATCTTATGCCTCATACGTATACAATTACATGACATATACTTATACATATATATATTCACTCACATATACAAATACATATCATTACAGGTTCATACACTTCCATACATACACATAGACATTAAACCCATCAGATATCTCACCATATCATATCAATAGCAAAATCCGTAACTGTAGTGGTCGATCAACTATTTATAATCTTGAACTCCATTCTCAAAACTATCTCATATTATCCTCATTTTATCCTAAGCACTTCCAACCATTTGTGCATATATATGTATATTACATATGAATCCATATGCAAGTACTCATCACATTGGTTACTTACCTGGCTAAGGGGACACTCATAATCATGGTCCGATCTGTCAAAATAGATAGCAAAACACGGTCAGACCGCTATTGGCGGAACTTTCTACTAATCTATAATAAACTTTCGGACCTTCCCGAACACACGAATCATCTCCGATACTACGATTCAAACTTCATTACTCTAATATATATCTTTTTATACTATTCCATTAGCTAAATAGCTTAGATTCTCGTTTTACGAGTTTGCCGCAAATCTTGCGGAAAGTTGTTTCCGCCAAATGCTACGGAAGGGTCTCGAACCCTCCGAACTTATCCGGAACTATTTAATTATCTTCATATTATCATAATTAGTTCAAATTCATGATCATGGTCGTTAGACCATAGCCGCACGAGAAACTCCATTTTACCGGAAACACGCTAATTCTATCGGATCGATCAAATCTAATCCGTTCTCACTCGAATTCTACGAGAAGCATCATTTTAACATATTATATCACATCCAATTCATTTCATGACAATTCGCTACACGAAGCATCCGAATATTTAACTGAAAACTTTAAAATTATGCGTTATTAACGGAGAGTCGTACCGAAATTCCGAGGGCATATTCGGACTCCCAACAGCCATACGAAAGCGCTGGTGTCATCGGAATTCCTATCGGCTACTGTTCATCTAGGTTACTGTTCACACGCCCGTTCTCTCCTCGTTTTGTGCGTGCAACCTGTTGGGGTTGGTGCTCAGAGCGCCAATCCGACCATATTATTATGACTGATTCATGAATACGAAATCCCCTTATTCCATAATATGTATTTTATGGTTGCACCTCTTGTTCTTATATACGTATTCGATCTGATCACGATTAGATTGAAACTAAATGTGGTTTAGTGATATGTATATATTAGACAAAGGCCCGATAATATATAATGCAGTACACAGTTTACAAAGTTAGTTTGTAATTGACATTGGGAAGTGTCACTGCTATATGAATTTATCAAACATAGTTCCTGGTCAAGATTTGCTAACACGGGTCGGTTAGTCAAATCCGTTGAGACCAGTACATGTCGTATATCAAGACTTGGTCCGATGGTTTATCCCAATGAACCATGAGTCTATGGAGACTCGTATAAACGTGTAGGTTTATAGTGGATAAACACTGAACGTCTCACCGAAGATTCTTTATGGATGGTACGCCAACGTCAATAAGAATCTTCTCGGGTTGAGTAGCATAGTGTCATTCGACTTGAGACACCACTGTGGATGTATGAGACATCATCCTCCACACTTAGATGGCAGTCACGTCACCGATCTATTAGATCAGACCTCCGCCTGTTCGTTGGGTGTGGATCGATCCTCAGGATATCCTGTGTGTGTCAAGATAGGATCCGTCAGTTCTGTGTACAGAGCATAGGTAGTCCATATATAATTAGCAGTCTGTTAAATCTGTGGCCACAGTATACATCGGAAGTAAGTTCCGAGTGTTATTAAAGATTGTTAATTGATACGTCGACGAGATAATACCTATAGAGATTTGACGTTTACACCTCTATATCTCTGGGATTATCTGAATACCTGTGACGGAGGGATTATACGTATGCAATGACCTCGACCTGTATGATTCAACTAGTTTATCTGTGATCGTCATAATCTAGGGTGGATAGATTATGCACATGAAATTGGATTTTCGTGACGGATATACCTGAATCTAGAGAGTCTCAATAATGAAACATACTCGTAGAGCACTTAGCAACATTTATGAATAATGATGATATTTATAATCGTTTAATCGTTAAACGAAAATACATGCGAACGGGCTGAACCGTCATCCTAATTAATGTGTATTTGTATTTAATATATGATTTATTAAATACACATAATAAATAGTCAAATAAAGGTTTGACATATATCATCAATATATGTATTTGAGATATTTAAAGTAAATATAATACAATATATTTGATATATTTGTATTTAATTAATTATTTAATTATTTAATTGTTAAATGATTAATATAATTAAAATATAAATATATCACCAAATGATAAAGTTAGGAAATGATTATAAGTTGCAATTGTTGACTTATACATTAAAGGAAAAGGTTGTCAAATTGATTTTGACTTCTTAAGATATTTGTTCAAAATTGTTTGAAAAATAAAAATATCTTTTTCCTTTATTTCTTTCTAATTTCGGCCATACACTTAAATATAAGAGTTATATTCTTCTTAGTTGCATTTGTTGACTTAATATAAATATCTATAAAGTGTTATTAAGATATTTTATCAAGTTATTAAATGAAATTGCAAATGAAATTGAAATTAATTTTTCTTGTAAATGCTTGGACAATTTCGGCCAAGGGTAAAATATTACAAGTATATATTGTTTTTCATTTCATTTGTAATCTAACCTACACACTTTAAAGAAAAACTCCATTAATGGAAGCAAAGGAAGCTTGTGAGAAATAAAGAAGAAATCAAAGACTTGGATTTTAGTGAGTTTTTTCCAACTTGCTATTAGAAAGGAAAATGTTCCTTAGGATCTAGGCTTTAACATTGATGTTCTTAGTTTATTTCATTCTTTATTCCTTGTGTTTTTGTTGATGGAAGTTTTGATGGAAGTGTTGAGCATGTATGATGAAGGAAGGTTGTGACTATTGTAGTTATAAGCTTTCTTTTAAGGTTTTGGAAACCATGTTGCTAATCTAGAGTTGTTGACCCACTCTTAGATGACCTAGATTTGATCTTGAGTTGTTTCATTGTGTTGAGACTTGATTGGATGGAAAAGATGATTGAAGTGTTGGATTTAAACCAATTTGGTCTAATTTGTCCAATTTGAAGAAATTGAAAAATTAGGGTTCATGAACAATTCCAAATTTGGGGATTTTCATATATGTTGTGTATTTGGATGTGTATATGATTCATATAAAGTTTCATGTTGATTGGATTACATCTTGATGTGTTTTGAAGCATGAAATGACAAAGTGCACAATTGGCACCCTAATGGTGCATTCGGCCATGATGAACAAAATTGGGGGTTTTGGTGCTTTTGGTGTTTTGATGTTTTGAACATGCTAATTTCATCTTAGAAATGATTTAGAATCATTCAAAATTGATTAGATCAATTTCGGACTAAAATGGACAAAATACCAAAGTAAGGGTAATTTGGTAAATTCACTTAAATATGATTTATTGAATTTTATTTCATAATTTGATTATTGGAATATTAAATAAATATGTTTATTTAATTATCCGAGAAAAAGTTTTGAAATCGGAAGATACGATCTTCCGCCGCTTCCGCTGCGTTACCGTTTTAGCCCCTAAAAACCCCTACACAACCAGCTGCTGTTCGGCGAAATCGACTCTGCATACTCGTAGTACTCGCTGAGGGCTTCGATTTGGTGGGTGGCTCGGGCTGTGAAATGAACCGACGAGCCGGGATCGACAACCCCTCTCACGCCTTTTTCTCCTCTCGCCGTCGTCGATGCCGACACCATTGACGCCACCGCCGGCCACCATATGCACGTCGTCGCCGGACGATCACACTAGCACCGGTGCGCCGGCCTGACGCCGGCCAGAAGCTCACCGGCGAGCTGCATACAAAAGAGCGATGGGGGTCGGGGAAGGAGAAATGAGAGCTTTTGCCATTTTTTGTGATTTGCTGAAACTATGGGGTTTATATAGGTAAGTTTATGAAAATTACAAACTTATCCTGGAAAATTTCATTTAGGCACCTATCATGGAACTTTCTAGAATTTCTCTGTTTTGAAGCCCTTCTGACGCGATTTTCGAAAAGTGTTCAACGCGGAAGTTGTTCGTCTCGGAAAAATGAGTTTGATGGTTCAAGAATCAGCCCAATTGGAATTCGTTTGCTAACTTTATAGCTGATACAAGAAACTTTTACGCGTATAACGATAAAATCGGAAATCGCGTAACCGGTTCTCGATACCACGCGTTTTCGAACGCGACGCACCTTCACTTTAAAAATATTCCAACCTATTTTCCAACACATAAACCCTGATTTTCGATTACCATCGCGATCTAAATCATTAACTTTAATTCTATAACTTTCCCGAACTATTCTGAAAAACCCGAGATATTACAGTAAACTTGTCCCAGTTGAAAAAGGCCCAACAGGTTTACACTTTTGCAATAACATGGCCTAAAAAACTTCAAATTATAGGGGCCCAAACACAAAGTGGCCCATCGGCATTTTTGAAGCTTTGGCCCAATTGTCATAAGACACAAACTCTCATCCCAGTTTAAATGGCCCAACAAGTTCACATCTCATGACAAGAAGTCCAAATGAATCCAAATGATGATGGTCCCAAACACAAGCATAAATGGTGACTTATACAGGTCATATACTATGGTTCTCATGCATTTTTATGGGAGTATAGATAAAGGCTCCCACCGTGAAGGATTGCCCACAACTAGGTCTCCTCCCAATCAAGG
>SKCR01013388.1:0-11957 GCA_019454045.1 Zanthoxylum bungeanum
CGTCGTCGACATAAAGGACAATAAAAGTCAGTGCTCTCCACTAACCTTCTTGTATACACAAGGGTCATCATCGTTTTGTACGAAATCATATTCTTTTATGATCTCATCAAAACGCTGATTCCATGACCGTGATGCTTGCTTCAATCCATAAATGGATCGATTTAACTTACAAACCTTGTTTGCTAGTCTAGGTACGATAAAACCGTCAGGTTGTTGCATATAAAAATCCTCCAAAAGGTTTCCGTTAAGGAAAGCGGTTTTTAACGTCCATCTGCCATATCTCGTAATCGAAATATGCATCTATTGCAAGCATTATCCGAATGGATTTAATCATGGCAACGGGTGAGAAAGTTTCGTCATAATCAATACCATATTGTCTGACGATACCCTTTTGCTACAAGCCTGGCTTTGTACGTTTGCACGTTGTTGATCCATGTCGGTCTTCTTCTTGAAGATCCATCTGCATCCAATAGGCTTTACGCCTTCTGGTGCATCAACCAGTGTCCAAACTTGGTTGGCATACATGGAATCCATCTCGGACTTCATGGCATCTTGCCATAAAGCGAAATCAATATTCTGTATTGCTTCCTCATACGTAGTCGGTTCATTATCCTCAATAAGATTAATATCTACATGAGGCGAGATCAGGAACCCATACCTCTCAGGTACCTCCGTCCTGACTCTCCGACCTACCTACGCGGTCCTGTGTATATGAAGATTTTGGTACAGACTCATCCTGGATGGTCTGTTTATGTTCCGTCGTTGATTCATTGCCAGGAACGGTATCACTACGATTTTCATCGAGCTCCACTTTCCTCCCACTTACCAATGCATCTAGGAATTCCTTCTCAAGGAAAAATGCATGTAGAGCAACAAATACTTTGTTCTCTTGTGGGTGATAGAAGTAATATCCTTTGGTTAGTTTCCTAGGATATCCCACGAAAAGGCATTTATCTGATTTGGGTTCTAGTTTGGTACCTTCCAAACGTTTAAGATATGCCCAGCATCCCCAAATCTTCAGGAAAGAGAAACCTGGTTTTCCTCCATGTCCATATCTCATATGGAGTCTGTTCAACAGACTTGACGGAACCTTATTCAAAATAAGTACTGCATTGTTTAATGCGTATCCCCAGAAGGATATGGGTAGCTCAGTGCGACTCATCATGGACCTTACCATGTCTAACAAGGTACGGTTTCTCCCGTTCAGAGACACAGTTTAATTGCGGTGTTCCAGGAGGAGTCCACTGTGAAAGAATACCATTTTCTTTCAAGTAATCTTGAAACTCATAACTCAAGTATTCGCCACCACGGTCCGACCGTAATGTCTTAATACTCTTGCCTGTTTGTTTTTCTACTTCGTGTCGAAACTCTTTGAATTTCTCAAAAGTTTCCGACTTGTGTCTCATTAGATACACATAACCATAACGAGATGCATCATCCGTAAAGGTTACGAAGTAATGATATCCACCTCTAGCCTGGCTAGACATGGGCCCACATACGTCGCTATGAACGAGGGCTAACAGTTCTGTGGCTCGTTCACCTTTACCACTAAAAGGTGATTTAGGCATTTTGCCTAAAAGACAAGATTCGCAGACATCATATGAATTAAGATCAAATCCGTCCAAGTACCCACTCTTCGAAAGTGTGGATATGCGAGTCTTGTTAATGTGTCCTAGACGACAATGCCACATGTAAGCTTCATCTTTTAGATTACTCTTTTTGAGCCTTTTGTTTGTTATTTTATGTTTAGGAGATTCATTTATATTCAAAATATAAAGGCCATTATTTGCAACAGCAGTGCAAATTTCTGCATCATTTTTATATAAATAACACCCAGTGTTTCTAAATACAAAAGTGTACCCATGCTGGGTTAACAAAGATACAGATATGATATTCCTAGTCAAACTAGGTATATAATAACAGTTCAAAAGTTTAAGCACATGCCCCGAGGGCAATTCCAAAACAAAAGTCCCTACAGCCAAAACAGCAACTGGAGTTCCGTTTCCGACTCGTAGATCAATCTCCCATGAAGCCAGCATCCTGCTATTCTGCAGATCCTGCAAATCAGTACATTATGAGCAGCACAACCAGAATCAAAAATCCAATTTTTAAAACTAGAAGTAGTCATATTTATCTCAATAACAAACATACCAGAGGCTAGTGCCTTGCCTGCCTTGATATCCTCCTTGTGTCCCTTGCCCATTCGGCAGTCACGTTTCCAGTGACCCTTCTTGTCGCAGTTGAGGCAGACATCTTGATACTTGTCCCTTGGCTTCCCAGAAGCTTTTGTCAACTTGCCTTTACCCTTTTTCTTATGTTTCTTCTTCCTCACTCCTCCAGTAGCCTTGGGCCCAGCCTTTGGCCTCTGAGAGGTCGATGCAAAGTGCGCCTCGCGCTTGCCCCCTTTTTGGAGTTCTTTTTCAGACTCCTTCAAGATGGATAACAGCTCTCCAAGAGTGTCATCCGTATCCATCAACTTGTAGTTGATTATGATTTGTTTCCAAGTATCAGGAAGTGACTGTAAGATCATATCTACGGTCATCTCAGCCTCCAAGACTATTCCCATATTGGCCAACTCATCAATATCGGCGATCATTTGTGCCCCGTGGGCCTCAACTGATGCGCCTTCAGTCATTCGGGTGCGGAAGAGTTTCTTCACCAACTCGTACCTCTCCATCCGCTTGTTGGTGCGGTGGAGATCTCTTAGTCTAGCCAACATATTATAAGGATCCAAGTCCTTATTCTGGCGACGAAAGTGCTGAGTCATCGAAGCTAACATAATTGCCTGAGCAGTGTCACAATCATCGCTGTGAGTTTTCCATAACTCCAGCTCAAGTGGGTCAGTGGGCTTAGGCGGGAGTGGTATCTGTATAGTGTACACAGCATCCTCTCAGCCCCAAGGACTATCCTTAGGTTCATTTCCCAATCAGCGAAGTTTGTGCCCTTAAAAGCATTGTCACCCATGATGATGTCTCGGACATTTCCCTTGCTTGCCATCTCAACTACGATAGTCCAACAATCTAGTTAACGATAAAATGGGTACAGTCAAACTGTTACAAAAAAATAACAATGTATTAGTCCAACTAATTTTAATAAATAGACGAAATAAAATTGAAAGACGCGTAAGGCTAAGTATCTGAACGAAATTGCAAATTCAATACTAGCCTCCCACTATTTTTATCAAGTCTCTAACCCTCTGTTGAGAACTCGGGAAATCTATTTCCTAGTGGGCTAGGATCCCGTCAAATAACACACAATCTTGACTTTGGCCAACAAATTGTATGCTATTTAACTAGGTAGATCTCAAAGATCAATTGGATCCCATCCATTCCTAGATCCGGTTAGGTGGACATCCAAGTCCAAAATATATGTATATTTACTTATGCCAATGTATCTAATACATTTTCCTAACCATATCCTCCGAATCATCTAGGCCTTGGCTTTGGCACAACAAACCTAATGATTCCGGTTAAGCGGGACCCATTGACAAGGAAAGTTTCGTAATCAATGTCGTTGGACAAGAAGTGATCTTGACTTTGGCCAACAAATCACAACTTGGACAAGACACACGATGTGGAACAAAACTCTCATGATTCAAGTACATCCTCAATTGACAAAGGTCTTGACTTTGGCCAACAAACCAATGCCAATTTGGATCTTGAACAAGAATCATTCAATGGAAGGATAATCGCTTAATATAAATTGAGGGATTTTTGCGTAATTGGCAACCAATTTATTATCTTTGTTAGGTCTCATCATCATACACCCTTAAGCATGCTTCTAAAACATCATAAAGTGCGTAAAGTAAATTAATAGTGATATACGGATGGATATATAAAACAACTTGTTCCTAGAACAAATCACTCCTTTTCCTCTCCCCGCTAGCAATATTCTACTTCTACCCAATTACATAATACAATAAGAGAAACCTCATATACATTGAGGGGAATTAGGTGAGAAGAGAATACAAAGAGATAAAAGAGATAAGGCTGGACACGCAGGTCCAATTTATAAATTCTAAATTTACAATAATTTCTAAAATTACCCTTTCCCTTCTAATATCCATCCGATATACACTATTCATTCATCACATGCATATATATTCAATCAAGACATGCTATACAACCAATCTAATCCAATTAATTAGTATTTGTTTAAGTGATCATCCAATGTTCAAACAATGGTTTGATTTTGCGCGAGTCCAACTCGTTTGAGAATAAGTACATAAGGTACGAATTCACGAATTATATCGAACTAACCCGTTAAATCCAATTTAAGTCGTATTCAATACTAATTCAATTTATTTAATTCCAAATTAAATATTTACACTTTTAATGTGCTTTAAAGATTTAGATTCTAAATCTAATATAATTGGGTCTCCAAGCCCAACTAACATCCAATGTTTGTTTAATTAAAGTCCGATGGGCTTTCAATTGATTTATCAAGGCTTGGGCTTTGGTCAATGTCGGTCAAACCCAATTACCAAGCCCAAATAAGGAATCACCCTTAAGTGCCATAAAATCAATTTGAAGCCCATAAGGCCCAATTAAACATTAAAGCCCATTTAATTAAATTTTAATATTCCAAATTTTAAAATTCAATTAATTAAAGTGTAAATCCATGATTAATTCATTAAACCAAATATTTCAAAAACATCAATTTAATTTATTAATCATCAATTGTTCAAAACATATGTCCAACATTTATTTGAACAAAAATCAAGTCCTTTAACATGTCATGTTGCATTCGGCCAAGAGGGATTTTTGCGGTTCGATTTGTTTTTCAATCCAATTGAATCACTAATCTATTACCAGTTTATTTTTAAGTCATCAAATGAACTTATACACAAAAATTCCAATTCAGTGCAAGGATCTCTATTTTTCGGTCAAAGCAACAATTTTGGGGAAAAAATCATCCAATGTATTTTTCTCAAAATTGATCATGTAATAAATCATATTTCATACATATAAACATACTTAAGTCATCTAATGAACTTGTGCATGAAAAATTTCAATCCTTTGGAAAGACTTCCACATTCGGTCAAGGCAACCATTTTGGGGAAAAATCATCCAATGCATTTTTCTCAAAATCGACCATGTATAATATCATAAAACATATATATAAGCATACTTTAGTCATCTAATGAACTTATGCATGAAAAATTCCTAACCAATGGAAGCACCTCCACATTCGGCCAAGACAAACATTTTGGGGAAAAATCATCCAATGCATTTTTCTCAAAATTGATCATGTATAATATCATATAACATACATATAAGCATACTTTAGCAACAAATTTCACAAAAACATGCTTCAATCAATTTTCCCCAAATTAACCCTAATGTATTTCATGCTTAAACATGGCTCTGATACCATTGTTGGTTTCTATAATTAGTCCCAAAGAAAGATTAAGCCATAGAAATACATATAATATACATGCAAAGCTTGAAGCATGGCGGAATCATACTTACAAAGCTTTGTGACGAAAATGGTGAAGAGGATCTTTGAGCCTCCAAGGTGGGTGTTTTGTGGCCAAGAACAAGAATGAGAGAAGCTTCAAGTCTTTGGGCTGTTTTTGGCCAAGAAAAACAGTGTGAGAAGCTTCAATCCTTCTAGTACTCCAAGCTCCAAGGATGTTTCCCTATCACCTCCTTTGATCCCTTGTTGTGCTAGCAAAATGGAGAAATGAAAAACAATTTTTCTGCCATGGATGAAGCTCACGGCGTGCGTGAAGAAGAAGGAGAGGAGAGTGTGCCTTTTCAATTTTCTATCTCACCTTTTGTTTCAAAAAACCGTGAGTCAAGAAAAGAAAAGCAATCATGATGCATCATATACCAAAATGAATTTTTTAGATAAAAAACTCTTCAAAAAACGTGTAAAGCTTTTTCCCTCCAAAAATTCATTAAATGGCATCATTATCTTACATTGAGAATAGAGACAATGTATCATCCCATAAAGGTGACTAGATACATCCATCATCTATTCGTGTCAAGTAATGATATATCGCGATGTGATTTGCGGATCCTACTCGTTTCAAAATACGAATGTATTCGCAAACACTTTCGGGCTCGGTTTCGCTAATTCCAAATTAACGCATTTCCGTCGCGACGTGAATTAAATAATTACGCCTAGCGAAATTACTATTCACATCGCTAACGAATTAATTCTAAATTAATTCGTTTGCCCGAATTAAAATCCGATTTTAATTCTGCGTCGAAATCTAATTTCGTTTAATATATCGAATATATTATTTTATCGATTAATTCCAAATTAATCGATCTCTCTCTCTCTCTTAATAAGGCATTTTATCCAAGATAAAGTTTCTCCGTAAGTAATCCAAGATTAATAAAGTTGGAATCAAACATCATAGGTGAATCTTCAGGAAGCGACCCAAGAGATCTCCGGATATATTGGCTGTAAACACGGTCGTTGGATAATCCAAACACGTATGTACCTCGTACTACGTTTTTACCGATTTACAAGACAAGGTTGGCTTCTAGCAAAGCGCCATGCCTACCCAATTCTCCAGAAATATTCTTACTGGAATATTAGATCTTTATCAAGCGTAGTATACCGTAGTATCGCGTACATCGATCTAGTATCGGACCATCACATGTTAGGCCTGGGGCTGGAAATGTGTCTGCCCCGTACGAAACATATTGTCTCTTTAAATCGGAAAATCCTGACCTGGTCATATTGTCCCGACGGTTGCAACCTTTTATAAAGTACTAGTTCTGTATCTAGTATGATCATCATCTCCATATGTCTGAAGTGATACTTCCATCTTGACATCATATCCAGTACACTACGATTCCCGATAAACCCAGAAGAGGCGTACACAGAACCGGTTAAAGCCCCGAACCACCAAAACCAAAGTTTACCGATTGTCGCAAGTACTAGCGATGCAAGTCTCAGGTTAAGACCATACACACCTACCCTGATGCGGCCTCCCATAGACACGCAGACATACTACCAATGGGATTCCACGGGGTCTGTCCAGAGCGAAGCTGTTTTCCGTACCATCGGTAAAACACAACCTCCTATCGCACTTGCATAAGTATCCAATACTTAAATATATGAGAACTATGCCGTTGTGCCATCACAACTCGCACAAGTGCAATACTAGTCTATTCCGCATTATCGATGTCCGATCTCGATAATACTCCGACTAGGGATATTTAATGATTAAACCTTTTATATTGATACTGTCTCATATCATCTCAATACGGAACTAATCATATGGACTTTTGCCATTAATATATCAAAGTAAATAATTTTACAAAACGACAAAAGGCAATTTCATTATCACATAGTTAATTTTGTACAATAATACAATATCATTTACAAAACAGTGACACTATGGGTCATAATGTCTAACAAGGGCATGGGACATGCTGAAGGTGATGCGTGAGGGGGCAATGGTGCGTCAGTTGATGATGAGGGTTCGTGGCTGTTGAAGTGAAGAGGCAGTGTGTTAAAGAGTTAATTTTTATGCTTGTTTTAGGCCTATGTGGGACTGTTTGGAGATGCTTATGGGCTACGTGAAGGGTTGTGGATTTATAGAGGGTCTTGGCTGTTAATCGGTGAGTGGACAGTGGCTGCGTGAAGGGCTTGCTCATCACATGGAGTTGCTTGGAGATGAGGGCATGGTTAATGCGTGAACTGGCTATGAGGGACAGGGCAGGTTCACGTTGTGGGGCAGTGGATTTTTTGTTGAAGACGTGATGAAGGTTTTTGTGAGGGCAGGTGGCGTGAGGTTCTTTTCTGGCTAGTGGCGTGTTTGTGAGGGCTCGACTGTGTTTGATTTCTTGAAGCGGTGAGGGAAAGGTGAAGGCATGTGAGGTACCGAGAGAGAAGAGAAGGGCAAATTTATGGTTATTATTCTTTCATAGTTTTTGGTCTTTGCCGTGAATGAGCTCTAGCCTTAGGGTTGCACTTTGTGTTATAATTTATAGTTGTCAATTATGGTTAGAGTTGTGCATGGGTTTTGAAAAGTAAACAAAATCAAGTAAATTAGGGATAGATTTAATTAGATTATTTTAGGCAAGAATATTTATATTTTTGGTGGGGAATTTCTTTGAATTGGTGAGTGATTTATGTAAATTATGAAGTGATTTATTTAAATTAGAAATTTAATTTGATTCGAGTGGTACGTGGAGTTGTATCCCAAGTACAGACCGCACTACCGTCCATTCGGATTCGGCTACGGAGATTACGTCTGGGTTTCCATCCTATATACCACAAGAGGCGACATATTTTCCATTTTATTCAAGGGCCACAACACACATCATTCCACAATACTCATGCAAATAATAAACAATAAAAATAAGAATGAAAATAGATGTAAAAAGTGTCGTATGGTCTAGCCTTTTAAATCGTCTCTGGGAAACGCGTTACAAGGCCGTCAGAAGAGCTAACACTCTGCAACTTTTCTGGTTCACTGGTCCACGTCTTTCCTCGCTGTTTTGCTACTCAAGCTATTGTTTCCACTCCGTTTTGCTACTATTTTGCTGCTATTTTAGGCTACTATTTTGGGCTGTTTTAGGCTACTATTTTGGTGATATAATGGTGTACAGTGAGGGATGATGTATGGCTGTTTCAGGTCAGGGGACTTGCTGAAGGGTGATGCGTGAGGGGGAAATGGTGCGTCAGTTGTTGAAGAGGGTTCGTGGCTGTTGAAGTGAAGAGGTAGTGGGTTTAAGAGTTTCTTTTTGATGATTGTTTTAGGCCGATGTGGGACTATTTGGAGATGCTTATTGGCTAAGTGAAGGGTTGTGGATTTATGGAGGGTCTTGGCTATTAATCGGTGAGTGGACAGTGGCTGCGTGAAGGTCTTGCTCGTCACATGGAGTTGCTTGGAGAGAAGGGCATGGTTAATGCGTGAACTGGCTATGAGGGAGTGGGCAGGTTCACGTTGTGGGCAGTGGCTTTTTTGTTGAATACATGATGAAGGTTCTTTGTGAGGGCATGTGGCTTGAGGTTCTTTTGTGGCTAGTGGCGTGTTTGTGAGTGGTCGGCTGTGTTTGATTTGTTGAAGCGGTGAGGGAAAGGTGGAGGCAAGTGAGGTGCCGAGAGATGAGAGAAGGGCAGGTTTAGGGTTATTATTCTTTCGTAGTTTTTGTCATTGCCGTGAATGAGCTCTAGCCTTAGGGTTGCACTTTGTGTTATAATTTATAGTTGTCAATTAGGGTTAGGGTTGTGCATGGGTTTTGAAAAGGAAACAAAATCAAGTAAATTATGGATGGATTTATTTAGATTATTTTAGGCAAGAATATTTATATTTTGGTGGGGAATTTCTTTAAATTGGTTAGTGATTTATGTAAATTATGAAGTGCTTTATTTAATTAGGAATTTAATTTGATTTGATTTTAATATAATTTAATTGGTTTTAATTTTAGTTTGTGACATGTTTTAATTATTTCTTTGATTGGGCTTGGGTGAGATGGGCTTGGTGTGAGTCTTAGTGATGTGTTTTAAAACGGAAGTCTAACAAGCTAACCCGAAGCATAACGTGCGAATAAAATCCGAAAAAATACTGATTTCTATCTTTTCCCTTCTGACGTCAGTTTCCCGCGACTTAAAAGGTAGTGCCTCTAAATGAGACTTATCATAGGGAATTACATGTAAAAATGCAGTACCTACAGTCGACCCCACTTTGATGGGACTTGTGTAGTGGTGACAATGACAATCCTATCAAAATACGTGAAATGCATTTTTACTTACCTGGCTCGCCAGCTGCCACTTGACTTGCCATGTGTTGAGTTGAGTTGATGTTGTGTCGTACCTGGCATACTAAACCCCATACCTGAGGTGTCGCGGTTGCGTCTCCATACCTAGAGTGTCGCAGTGATGTCTCCATACCATGAGTTCCGTACCTGGCGTGCTAAACCTCCTACCCAAGGCGTCTCTGTAATATCTCCACACTCGGAGTACCGTACCTAGCGTGCTAAACCTCATACCCAAGGCGTCGTTGTAATATCTCCATACCCGGAGTGCCGTACCTGGCGTGCTAAACGTCCTACCCAAGGCGTCACTGTAATATCTCCATTCTTGGAGTACCGTACCTGGGGTGCTTAACCTCATACCCAAGGCGTCGGTGTAATATCTCCATACCCGGAGTGCCGTACCTGGCGTGCTAAACCTCATACCCAAGGTGTCGCTGTAATATCTCCATACCCGGAGTACCGTGCCTGGCGTGCTAAACCTCTTTCCCAAGGCATCGCTGTAATATCTCCATACTCGGAGTGCCGTACCCGACAGAACTCATACTAGTAATGATGTGGGCCTCACCCTCAGAGTGCCATACCCGGCAAGACTAATACAGATAATGATGTGGGCCTCGCCCCTAGACTGCCATACCTCGCAAGACTAATACTAATAATGATATGGGCCTCGCCCTCAGGACTCATCCCAAAACTGATATTGATGATGTGATAGTTTCTCTCAACATACTATACTACTTTGCATGAGATAATCCTGATAGTTAGATATATTTTCGTCCTCAACGAATGCTTCGCGTCGAAACCTAAAAACCTTAAACGTACTTAATAGACTCAACTCTGATCGTCTGAATAGGTGATCTGAACTAGACTCCTAATGTGTGTATGCCAAGGCTCTTTCGCAACTTCACCCTTAAGTAAGCCAACTCGATGATTTTATCTCGGAGAACCGGATCAGTGGGTCTAACCAACCTAGATGTATTGACCACACTATGTGATTACTTTGTCATACTCAACATGATATGGTCTTTTTTTTTTCTAGTCTCTTTCTTTTCTTTCTTTTTTTGAACTTTTTTTTTTCGACACAACCAACTTTTTAAGGTATCATTTCTCCTCATGGTGGTCCTAATACTCGACCATGGGTAGCTTCAAGCTTATCGGTTATAGGCGCTCTTTTTTTTTCTTTTCAGAGACTTTTTCTTTGTTTCCAACCATATCATATATCATAGCATAAGTAAACCACAATGGACATCTAGGCAAACGGTCATTCACTGTGTTGGTTAAAATCTTGGTCCCAAGATCAAACAAGCAATGAAAATAATGCGTGAGTGAATACACCAACGGAGATAGCGGAATACTCACATCGATCGGTTGAGTCGATTTGGAGACGAATGAAGGCCAAAAACGCACTGCCTTGCTCACGCCACTGCAACAGTCCACTGTCCACCAAATCAGAATTTTGAGCTGAGAAACGGAGCTCCGAGCTTCGTCCGACGGATCCCGGCTCATGGGTGAACCTCCCTACCACCTTCGCAAGACTCGTAGTGTGCTAGCACTTGCGGTTATCACCATGAAAACCCAACTCTTGCTTCCCTTTGTTCACGCCAAAATTGGTTCCAAACCAGTCCATTTTGTTTCTGTTTTAGACGTGAGAGAAGAGAGAAATTTTGAGAGAGAAGAAATGTGTTAAGTTGTTACAAAAGTTGTAAATCATTTGTTTATATATTTTCAAAAAATATTAAATGATTTACCAATTCATTTTAACTTTTAAAAAAGTCAAATAAATTGAATGTAATAAGCTTGAGTGTTCCACACTCCAATATCAGTGTCCATCAAGTTATATCAACTTTAATAAAGTGACATGTTGAGTGTCTTTCACTCAATCCATTAATCAAATCAATCAATCACTCAAAGTGACTTTTGATTTGACGCTTGATGTGACGATTGATTTGACGCTTGATGTGACTTGCGTCGCCGCACTCGAATTCGAAATACGAATGCGCTCGCAATCACACTCGGGCTCTGGTTCGTTAATTCCAAATTAACGATTTTTCCGTCGCGTCGTAATTAAATGATTACGCCTAGCGAATTCACTATTTCAACGTCGCTAATGAATAATTCTAAATTAATTCGTTCGCCCGAATTAAAATCTAATTTTAATTCCGCGTCGAAATCTAATTTCGTTTAATATATCGAATATATTAATTCATCGATTAATTCCGAATTAATCGTTATCTC
>SKCR01013389.1:0-11733 GCA_019454045.1 Zanthoxylum bungeanum
AAGATGTTGTAAAAATATATATATATCTGATATCCGAGCAATTAAGTTTGTAAGGGTGTCTTAACACCTAGTGCCCTAAAGCCAACTGGCTTGGGAGTCAATGGCCCAAAGCTCGCTACATGGATAAAAGATGTTATAAAAAAATAATCCATTGTCATAAAACGGTGTGAATTCTGATATAACTTTAGGACAAAAATATTACTCTCTTTTCAACTACACTTATGAATATTGTGGGCACAATGATTTGATTAATACCTTATTGGTTGTGTATATGAAGAATAGTAAAAATAATCAGAGAATTTACTTATTTGGTAATTTAGAAAGAAAGAAAACAACTATTCACTTGTTTAGTCACTAACTTGTTTATTCTCTTTTCTCTTGTCTTTTTTACTTTTGTGTGCATTAGATTGACGTTTATGGATAACGTCACTGTAAGCCCTCACGAGACTACAACTCGTCCACTAGGGACACCTAGGGGTTTAAAGGCTTGTTGCATACGCTAAATGCATTTGTGATCCCTACGGAAATCGGAGTAATACTGTTCAAGGCACTGAATCTTAATGGAACATGAATAGTTCATCCAGGATGAGACTATGACCATTAATCTTCGAATACACAAGAACCGCGTAGGTCGGATAGAGTCAGAAAACAACCTGGGGCATGGGTTTCTGATCGCACCTCATAAAGATGTTTATCTTATTGAGGAATACTAACTGACTACGTATGAGGAAGTGATACAAGGTATCAACTCCCTAATTATGGCAAAGTGTCATGTAATCCGAAATGGATTCCATGTATATCAACCAGTTTGGATACTAGTTGATGTACCACAAGGCATTGTGCCTATTGATACTATATGTCTTCTAGGAAGACATACATGGATGACAACATACCAACGTATAAAGCTAGGCTTTAATGGAAAGGTATCGTTATCAACATTATGTTGATTACGATTCAACTTTTTACCTGTTGCCACGGTAAATCCATTTGGATAATGCAGATTATTCGATCCATGATTGGATTGAAGCAAGCATTAGGTTCTTGGAATTATCGTTTTGATATAATCATAATGATGTATAATTTAATTCAAAACGAAAATAATTCTAGTGTATATATAAGAAGGTTAGTGGGAGCGCACTGATAGTGGATGTCCTATAAAATAATGATAATACGTCATTTCTTGGAAATGATATTCCCATAAAATAAATATCGGCGAAAGCTTGGCTTTCGCAATACTCTCCTAGAAACCGTACATTGAAAAATTTACGAGACCTGGTGTACCATACGCTTTGAGCATATGGATTCACAAACAGGCTGATCCGAGTGATAGTCACTGGATTGATGTTAAGAACATCCGTTAGTATCTTAGAGAACTAAGGATGCTGTCTTAGTCTATGGAGAAGGAGAACTTGAAGTGACTGGGGTCACTGTAGCAAGTTTCCTATAACCGATAAAGACGACTAAAAGTCGCAAACGGTACTATATAGTTTGAATAACGGTACAGTGAGCTCGAAATCTTCCAAGTAAGATACTGTTACCGAATAAACAACAAATGCGGGTTGTTGCTGCAGCTGAAGCAGCAATAGAAGTCATTTGGGTCGATACAAATCTAATTAGATTAGATATAGTTCTGTTAGCAGCTGAGCTAGGCGTCAGCATAGGCTAAAGAATTAATGGTCTCATCAACGATCCAGATACATACTTAGATACTCATCTGATTCATTCGGATCATATATCATGGCGATGTGATGATCGAATAAATCGCATCAAGATGATAATCATGCAAATCCGCTGACGAATGCATTTTCAGCAGTTTGAGCCAACCGTACATAGTTCGGGTGTAGGACACTTGAGTGACTGGCTATGTGCCAAGTGGGAGATTGTTGGACAAAATGACCCATAGCGTCACTATTTGCACATATCATTGTGTTGTTGTAGCAAATTAACTATGTGACAAGGAAATTGCACTCTCATCATTTGTGATTAGATCACCATAGATATATAAATGAAGAGAGGTCCATATGATTAATTCCTGGACTGAGAATGATATGAGACAGTATCAGTCCCCGAAGGTTTAATCATTAAATATCCCTAGCCGAAGTATTATCGAGACTGGACATCGATAATGCGAAATAGGCTAGTATTGCACTTGTGTGCGTTGTGAGGGCACAACGGCATAGTTCTCATATATATAAGTATTGGATACTTATGCAAGTGCGATAGGAGGTCGTGTTTCACCGATGGTACGGGAAACAGCTTCGCTCTGGATAGACCCCTCGGAATCCCATTGGTATTATGACTATGTGTCTATGGGAGGCCGAAATCAAGGTAGGTGTGTATAGTCTTAACCTGAGACTTACATCGCTAATACTTGCGATAATCGGTAGACTTTGGTCTTGGTGGTATAGGGCTTTAACCGGTTCTGCGTACACCACTTCTGGGTTTATCAGAGAGTCGCAGTGTATTGGGTGTGATGTCAAGACGGAAGTATCACTCCAGTCATAGTGGAGATGATGTCACGCAGGATACGGTATTAGTGCTCTTAAGTGCTGGCCGGCCATCGGGATATTATGACAAGGTCATGTATATCCGATTATAGAGACTAGTTACCAGACATCCGACATGTGCTTCGGACGGGGCAGACACTTATCCAGCCCCAGCCCTAGCACGTGACTATCCGATACTGGGCTGATATACGCAATACTACGGTATACTACGCTTGATACAGATCTATATATTCCTGTAAGAATATTTCTGGAGAATTGGGTAGGCATGGCGCTT
This sequence comes from Zanthoxylum bungeanum, assembly GCA_019454045.1. Taxonomy (NCBI): domain Eukaryota; kingdom Viridiplantae; phylum Streptophyta; class Magnoliopsida; order Sapindales; family Rutaceae; genus Zanthoxylum; species Zanthoxylum bungeanum. The sequence goes on from SKCR01013389.1 coordinate 2,782, forward strand.
TGCTAGAAGCCAACCTTGTCTTTTAAATCGGTATAAACGTAGTACGAGGTACTTACGTGTTCGGATAGTCCGACGACCGTATTTACTGCCAACATATCCGGAGATCTCATGGGTCGCTTCCCGAAGATTCACCGATGACGTATAACTCGCACTTAATTAATCTGGGATTAATTAGAAGAGAGAGAAAATTAATCTGGGATTAATCACGGAGATATTTTATCTGGGATAAAATATTAATTAAAGAGAGAGAACGATTAATTTGGAATTAATCGATAAAATAATATATTTGATATATTATTAGAAATTGGATTTCGACGCGGAATTAAAATTGGATTTTAATTCGGGCGAACGAATTAATTTAGAATTAATTCGTTAGCGACGTGAATAGTGATTTCGCTAGGCGTAATCGTTTAATTACGTCGCAACGGAAAATTCGTTAATTTGGAATTAGCGAACCCTAGCCCGAGCGTGTTTGCGAGCGCATTCGTATTTCGAATTCGAGTGCGGCACGCAAGTCACATCAAGCGTCAAATCGCTAGTCGCATCAAGCGTCAAATCAGATGTCACTTTGAGTGATGTGACATTTGAGTGATTGATGTGGTAGTTGAAAGCATTTAATAGCTTTTGTTTTATGCTTTTTGACTTTTGTTTTTTGAAATTGAAAAAATGGTAATTGGTTTATTAATTTTTTAAAAATATAAATAAACCAAATACATTTTTTTTTAATTTAACTCTCTCTCTCCTCTCATTCACGTTTTTTTACGTGAAACCATTTCCCTCTCTTTCTCTCATTCTTCCTCTCACGGCTTGGAGCCGATTTCTTCCTCAAAATTTCTGGTTTGACCGAATGAAGAAGAGAAGAAAATGAAGAAGATAAGGTGCTAGCACACACACATGGGTTATATTATGGTGATAGGGAAACGAATTTATGAGCATGGAAAAGCTTGAAGCTTGGAGCTTCAATGGAGTCTCACATGGCCGATTCTTGGAGGGACTTTGGAGGCCAAAACCGAGCAGCCCCTTGGCTCAAAAGCTTACTGCCGAGCTTCATGGAGGACGAAAATGGGTTTTTGTTCTTCGCATCTCAAACCGTTCAATGTGAGTATGTATTCCGCCTTACTTCTTTGATGTGTTCATGCGAATTTTATGCTTGATTTCATGATTCTTGGGACCTATATTAGAACTCAACAGTTCCATCTAAGTCTGTTTCTAAGACTCCCTTAGAGTTGTAAAGTAGTCGTAAAACTAGTTTACGATATTTTCGCATATGGGTGATGAGCGAAAAATATATCAATATTTACCGCCCATTTTACTTAATATTTTGTATAGTTTCGCGAGTTTTATGAACGTTTTGATGTGTTTTTATTTATTTTACAGATAAAATAAAATCGGGACTCAATGGAATCAATCAGGACGAAATGTGGAACAAATAAGGGCAAAAACTGGACATGACATTTGGTTTTTTGAGGTTGGCAACTTGAAATGGTGTTCTAACGAAGTACATTTTGGAACTTTCAGCTTTGCGCAATTTTCATATTTTGGCCATAACGTTTTACTCCGATATCGGATTGAGTTGATTCAAGTTCCAAATGAAATAAGACTCAAAGAAATACAATTTGATGTTCATAAGAATTTCGAATTCTGGATTTTTCAAGATCAAAATTGATGAAAAATACAAAGTGTGTTATATGTAATTATTAAAGTCATTATCAAAAAAAAATTGCAAAATGACAATTTACAATTGTCAAACTTCCACCAAACATGCTTGCATGTTTGGTGGAGAAATTGGTGGAAGCCTTTATATTTGCCTATAAATAGCATGCCAAATTTGATGTAAAACTCATATTTTCTTCTAGGGAATTTCCTTAGAATACTAAGAAAAGAGTATCTTGTTTGTTTAATTTTAGTTTTTTTTGTATTTAATATTTATTTTAGTAATAAAACTTTGTTTGTTTTACTTAAAATATGAGTAGGTAATTTCTATCTACTGGGGTGAAAGGTGAAACTTTTATTATTATAATTTAGATTAATCTCCTTTATTTTATAATATATAAATTATCTTAAAACCTGACTTAATTGGATACCGTCTTTATGGTCAGTTGGACTTAATTAAATTAATTTTAATCTGACTTAATTGGAGACCTTATTTATGGTCGGTTGGAATTAATTAAAATATGACTTAATCAGGATATCGCTTATATGGTCGGTTGGTAATATAATGTAAATTTATATATTATAATAAATGAGATTTCTAGATTTTAAATAATAAAAGTGGATCCCCAAACCCCAACATTTTATTTTATTGTTTTAATTTTTACTTTTTCGTTTTCAACTTATTCCATGATATTTTATTTATTTATGTCTTTAGTAGTCCTAGGTATGTATTGTAACTAAATACAATATCTAAGGTTGTGATGAATTCCAATATCAATGGTTTTATAAGTTGATTTGTCTTGTGTCTTAAGTAATATTTTGGTTTATTTATTGAGTCTTAAACTTAATGCTTCTTGTTAATTGGCCACTAATAATATTGATTTGGTAAACTTAAAATGAACTTGACGAATGGATTTTAGGTTTCAGCCTTAGACTCAATAGCTCACGATCTCACACTCACCTTAGAGATTTCCTTCCAGGATAGACAGATACCTGTCGGACGTGGTTAGCCATAATTGGAACTTAATCTTAATGAATTCAGAGTTTCTTGGTTAACATAGACATATAGTTAATTGGGTTACTTTGAGTGTTTGCATCTAACCACAGACATAGGCTTTTGAATATCTTCGTGTTCCAGGTTAATAAACTGACTATTACACAAACATAAGATAATCACTTCATATTTAGAAGAATATTGGAAGGATTCACAACCCTAGATTGTTTCATAATATGGATTACTTTTATAATTTACTTTTGCATTGTTTTAATTACTTGTCTTTATTTAAAATCACCAACCAAACAACAATCAATTTTTAGATACTTGTAGATATTTAACTTCAATAAATTAATAGCATAGGTATTAAGTCCTCGTGGGATCGATACATTTTATAATACTTGAGCAATACGTGCGCTTGCGTTACGTGTGTGATTTCACTGATCAAGTTTTTGGTGCCGTTGCCGGGGACTTATTTATCTTTTAATATTAATTTTGTGGTTAGATACTTTACTTATGTCTAATTTATTTTTACTTATTATTTTTGTGTTCATGTGTTTCAAGTTCTCAGACACTACATGAGAAGAAGCATAAGCTTTGAAATCCATCTTCTTGACCCAGAAATTGAAAAAAATTATCAGAAAATTGAGAAGAGAATGGCGAGAAGATCAAGAAGCACTAATCAACATGAACAATCAAGAACCTAAACCTTTGGAAGTAGCACCACCAATTCCCATTCGAGACAGAACAATTTCGGTGATTGGCGGCTTCATATCATGTATTGTACTTCCTCCCTTACCTACAAGTGCTTGTGGCATCAAAACATGCATTCAAATGATACAGCAATCAGTTTAGTTTGTAGGAATTGCAATTAAAGATCCAAATGTCCACATCAGCAACTTTCTGAAATTTTGTGGCATATTTAATTACAACCGAGCTGGAGAAGAAGCAATGTGTCTGCGTGTGTTCCCATATTCCTTGAAAGACATATCTAAGGATTGGCCTCATTCACTGCCAGCAGGTTCCATAACCACTTGGAACAATCTTGCCATCAAATTCCTTGCAAAATACTTTCCCCCAGCCAGAACAACAAAGTTGAGAAATGACATCACACCTTTGTGCAACATGACTCGTAATCCTTTTGTGAAGCATGAGAAAGATACAAAGAATTACTCCAAAAATGTCTTCACCATGAAATTGTACAGTGGCTTCAAGTCCAAACCTTCTACAATGGACTTTCTGGATTGATGAAAACTATAGTTGATGCTGCTGTTGGAGGAGCTTTAATGTCAAAAGGAGGAGATCAAACTTGTGACTTAATTGAAGAAATGGCTAACAACAATTCCTTGTGGCCAACAGAGAGAAGCATGATCCATCGAATAGTAGGAATCCACAAAGTAGGGGCCAACTCAGCTTTGAATTCCAAGCTGGATCAAATTTGCAAATGCTTGGAAACTCTTAGCATGCAGGTTAATACTGGATCCACAAGTTCACCATATAGAGGAGCACTATAGAGGCAGAATCTTACAACCAACATGATGAGACTGCGAACTATGTCAGCAACTTCAACAGACAGAGAAACAATCCATATTTTAATACCTACAACCCAAGTTGGAGGAATCATCCTAATTTCACATGGAGCAACACTTCAGGGCAAAGGAAAAATCCACCACCCAGATTCCAACAGCAGAATAAAGGCCATGAGTATGAAAAAGAACCAGGAATAGCAGAAGTACTTGCCCAGATGAAAAAGCAAGAAGCCAAATATGATGCTATGTTTCAAGCCCAAGCAGCATTACATCAAGGCCAAACAGCTGCTATAAAGGCACTGGAAAATCAATTGGGACAACTAGCCAATGCTCAGAGTTACAGACCGAAAGGTACCCTTCCTAGCAACACAGAACCAATTCCAAGGAACAAAGGGAGGGAGCAATGCCAAGCCATCACGTTGAAAAGTGGCACTGAAATCAATAAAGATGTTGGAGTCAAGGCATCTACTGAGAATGTTCCAAAAGAAAGCAATGAATCAGATCCACAGATGAAGGAAAAAGAGGTAAAATAAAATGATCGAGAAAGATGTACTTTACCTCAACGTTTTCCACAGCGTCTCCAGAAACACAAGCTGGACAAGTAATTTGCTCGATTCCTGGAAATGTTCAAAAAACTGCATATCAACATTCCATTTGCAGAAGCGTTGGAGCAGATGCCCAGTTATGTTAAATTCATGATAGATATGTTGGACAATTATTACCCATAGCGTCACTATTTGTACAGATCATGGTGTTGTTGTACAAATTAACTATGTGACAAAGAAGATTGCACTCTTATCATTTGTGATTAGATCACCAAGATATATAAATGATATGAGGTCTTTATGATTGTTCTTGGATTGAGAATGATATGAGACAGTATCAATCCACGAAGGATAAATCATTAAATATCCCTAGTCAGAGTATTATCGAGATTGGACATCGATAAATGCGTAAAAGACTAGTATTACACTTGTGCGCGTTGTGAGGGCACAAACGACATAGTTCTCATATATTTGGGTATAAGATACTCATGCAAGTGTAATAGGAGGTTGTGTTTTACCGATGGTACGGGAAACAGCTTCGCTCTAGATAGACCCCCTCGGAATTCCATTGGTAGTATGACTATGTGTCTATGGAAGTCTGAAATCAGGGTAGATGTATTTGGTCTTAACTTGAGACTTGTACCGCTAATACTTGCGACAATCAATATACTTTGGTTGTGGTCGTCCAGGGCTTTAACAGGTTATGTGTACGCCTCTACTGGGTATATTGAGAATCGTAGTGTGTTGGGTGTGATGTCAAGACGGAAGTATCACTCCAGTCATATGAAGATGATGATCGCACAAGGATACATAACTGGTTCTCTAAAGGGTTGCAACCATCAGGATAATATGACTTGGTCATGATTATCCGATATTAAATAGACTAGTTGCTCGTAATCCGATATATGCTTCGTATGGGGCAGACACTGTACCAGCCCCATGCCTTACATTTGATCATTCGATACTGGATCGAAATACGCAATACTACGTATACTACGCCTGATATAGATCCTATATTCCTGTAAGGATATTTCTGGAGAATTGGGTAGGCATGGCGCTTTGCTAGAAGCCAACCTTGTCTTGTAAATCGGTAAAATGTAGTACTAGGTACTTACGTGTTCGGATAGTCCGACGACCGAATTTACAGAGATATTTTATCTGGGGATCTCATGGGTCGCTTCCCGAAGATTCACCGATGACGTATGACTCGCACTTTAATTAATCTGGGATTAATTAGATGAGAGAGAAAATTAATCTGGGATTAATTACAGATATTTTATCTGGGATAAAATATCAATTAAAGAGGGATAACGATTAATTTGGAATTAATCGATAAATTAATATATTCGATATATTAAACGAAATTGGATTTCGACGCGGAATTAAAAGTAGATTTTATTTCAGGCGAACGAGTTAATTTAGAATTAATTAGTAAGCGACGTGAATAGTAATTATGCTAGGCATGATTATTTAATTAAATTAGATTTAATTACGTCGCAACAAAAAATTCATTAATTTGGAATTAGCAAACCCGAGCCCGGGATTATTTGCGAGCGCATTCGCATTTCGAATTCGAGTGCGGTACGCAAGTCAAATCAAGCGTCAAATCGCTAGTCACATCTAGCGTCACATCATTCGTCAATCAAGTGATAGATGTCTTTCACTTTGAGTGATTGACGCCAGTCACTATTCATTGATTGATGGAATAATGGATTGATGGGAGTGGTTGAAGCCTTTAATGGTTTTGATTTTTGGAGGCAAAAATTTTGGTATTTGATTTTTTGGAATATCTATTACCATTTTTTTGTAACAAACACACAACACTCTCTTTCTTCTTCTCTCTTCACACGCCCAAAGTGGGCTGTTCTTCTCTCTTATTCTGCTCACTGCCGTGAGCTAAGGGAATCTAAAGTGTTTGATTTTTGTGGCAAAAATCAAGAGAGCTAGCACTTCGAGAGACATGCGAATGTGATATGGAAGTCCACCCACGAGCTTGGAATCATTTGACAAAGCTTGGAGCTTGTTCAAGGAGCAACAATGGTAGAATTTGGATGAGCCACAGCAGCTCACTGCCGAGCAGTCCATGGAGGCAGAAAATAATTTTTGTTGCCTCGCGCGTCGCTCAACCGATCGATGTGAGTATTCCACAACTCCCTCGTATGTATTCACATGTATTTCTTGCTTTATATTCGATCCTTGGGGCCGTAGAAACTCCAACAAGATATTCTATCACGAAAGCACAGATTGAGAGATTACGATATACTGATAGAAGAATGATGTGTCATCATTCAGAGGAAGCTTCCCCCAAGGTTGAAGGATCATAGCAGTTTCACCATCTTTTGCATCATATGAGAACATTACTTTGGTAAGGCTTTAAGTGATTTAGGTGCTAGTATTAACTTGATGCCTTTGTCTATTTACAGGAAACTGCAGCTTGGAGAAGCAAAGCCCACCTCAGTCACTCTGAAAATTGCTGACAGATCACTCACATTTCCAAGAGGAGTATTGGAAGATGTGCTTGTCAAAGTCGACAAATTCATTTTCCCAGCAGATTTTATTATCCTGGACATGGAGGAAGACAAAGACGTACCCATCATCCTCGAGAGACCACTCTTGGCTACAGGTCGAACCATCATGGATGTACAAAAATGTGAACTAACCATGAGGGTGCAGGACCAAGAAGTAACATTCAATGTTTTCAAAGCCATGAAATTTCCAAATGACGAAAGAGATGAGGAATGTTCATGCCACATTCAACATTGCATGATTACAGGGTCCAAATGGTACTTTTGCATTCCACGGGATGCCATTTGGACCCTGTAATGCTCATGCCACATTTCAACATTGCATGATGGCCATATTTTTGACATGATAGAACAAAGCATGTAAGTCTTCATGGATGACTTCTCAGTATTTGTAAACTAGTTCGACTACTGCATACAAAATCTAGAACAAGTGTTACAAAGATGTGAAGATACTAATCTGGTACTGAACTAGGTGAAATGCCACTCCATGGTGCAGAAAGGCATTGTCTTGGGACATCGGATCTCACAGAAGGGAATCGAGGTAGACAAAGCAAAGATTGAGACTATAGAGAAACTACCTCCACTATCATCATTCAAAGGGATTCGAAGTTTTCTTGGGCATGTAGGATTTTACAGCAGATTCATCAAAGACTTCTCCTAGATTTCTAAACCATTATGCAACCTGCCGGAGAAAGATGTGCCTTTCCATTTCACTAAGGAATGCCAGCATGCTTTCGAGATCTTGAAACAGAAGTTGGTCTCTGCTCCTATCATAGTAGCACCAGATTGGATGCTCCCATTTGAAGTGATGTGTGATGCTAGTGATTTTACAGTAGGTGTAGTTTTGGGAGAACAAAAGGTGAAGGTTTTTCACATCATTTACCACACCAGAAAAACTTTGAATGAAGTACAACTCAACTACATAATGACTGAAAATGAGTTGCTCATAGTTGCATTTGCTTTTGATAAATTCTGCTCCTATTTGCTAGGTCCCAAGGTGGTGGTCTGCTCAGATCATTCAGCAATCAAATACCTGATCACAAAGAAAGAGGCCAAGCCCAGATTGATCTGTTGGGTGCTTATATTGTAAGAATTTGACGTGGAGATCCGAGATAGGAATGGGACAGAAAATCAAGCTGGAGATCACTTGTCGAGATAAAAAAATGGAGGTACAACTGGCAATGAATTTACAATTAATGAAACTTTTCCAGATGAACAATTATTTTCCATCAAGCAGCACGAAGTCCCATGGTATGCTGACTATGTGAACTATATAGTATCGGGGAAATGGTCGTTGGAATAGACACATCACCAAAGAAAGAAATTCTTCAAAGAAGTCAATCCAAAGAAAGAAATTCTTCAAAGAAGTCAATCACTATGTCTAGGATGAGCCGTACCTATTCAAACATTCTGTTGATCAGTTATTGCGGCATTGTGTACCACATGAAGAAGTTAATAGTGTCTTGCAGCATTGTCATTCATCACCATATGACGGACACTTCAGCGGAGACAAAACTGCGACCAAAGTGCTGCAATCAGGTTTGTTCTGGCCCACATTGTTTAAAGATGCTCATTTATTTGTTCTTCAATGTGATAGGTACCAGAGAACGGGAAATATTTAGAGGAGAAATGAAGGACCTCTTCAAAGCATTCTCGAAGTGGAGATATTTGATGTATGAGGGATTTACTTTATGAGACCCTTTGTT
>SKCR01013390.1:0-11705 GCA_019454045.1 Zanthoxylum bungeanum
TGCCCCAAATCGTCTCTCAACCGCTCGATGTAAGTATTCCGCAACTTCGTCGTTGTATTCGCTTGTGTTTCATGCTTAGATTTGATCTTGGGACCTTTAAAACTCCAACATAATATAGGTCCCAAGAATCATGAAATCAAGCATAAAAACGCATGAATACACAAAGGAGTAAGGCAGAATACATACTCACATTGATGGGTTTGAGATGCGAAGAACAAAAACCTTCAAGCCTCCCTCAAAGTCACGGCAGCAGCTCCTCCTTGCAGGGCTGTGCGGTTTTACTGGTTTTTGTCCCTCCAAGAATCGGCCATTGATGAACACCATGGAAGCTCCAAGCTTCAAGCTTCAAAATAATCCAAGCTCATAAATTCGTTTCCCTATCACCTATGTATAACCCATGTGTGTGCTAGCACTACTCTTCTTCATTTGCTTCTCAAAAATTCGGTCAAACCAGAAGATTTTGAGGAAGAAATCGGTTCCAAAACCGTGAAGGAGAGGAAGAAGAAAAGAGAGGGAAAAGAGAAGTGCGTGAGAGTGGTGAGAGAGAGAGAGAAAATGATTTTTAATTTATATATTTATTTTTTTTCCAAAAAACAAAACAAATATATAAATCATTTTCATATATATCAAAAGTCAAAAAGCAAAAGTCTATTAATGCTTTTCCAACAACTATATCACTATTCACATCAATCACTCAAATCAATTAATCCAATTGTCACATCACACTCAAAGTGACATGTGATTTGACGCTTGATGTGACTAGCGATTTGACGCTTGATTTGACTTGCGTGCCGCACTCGAATTCTAAATGCGAATGCGCTCGCAAATAATCCCGGGCTCGGGTTCGCTAATTCCAAATTAACGAATTTTCCGTCGCGTCGTAATTAAATGATTACGCCTAGCGAAATCACTATTCACGTCGCTAACGAATTAATTCTAAATTAATTCGTTCGCCCGAATTAAAATCTAATTTTAATTCCGCGTCGAAATCCAATTTCTAATAATATATGAAATATATTATTTTATCGATTAATTCCAATTATTCGTTCCCTCTCTTTAATTAATATTTTATCACAGATAAAATATCTCCGTGATTAATCCCAGATTAATTTTCTCTCTCTTCTAATTAATCCCAGATTAATTAAGTGCGAGTTATACGTCATCGGTGAATCTTCGGGAAGAGACCCATGAGATCTCCGGATATGTTGGCAGTAAATACGGTCGTCGGACTATCCGAACACGTAAGTACCTCGTACTACGTTTATACCGATTTACAAGACAAGGTTGGCTTCTAGCAAAGCGCCATGCCTACCCAATTCTCCAGAAATATTCTTACAGGAATATATAGATCTGTATCAAGCGTAGTATACCGTAATATTGTGTATATCGGCCCAGTATCGGATAGTCACGTGCTAGGGCTGGGGCTGGATAAGTGTCTGCCCCGTCCGAAGCATATGTCGGATGTCTGGTAACTAGTCTCTATAATCGGATATACATGACCTTGTCATAATATCCCGATGGCCGGCCAACACTTAAGAGCACTAATACCGTATCCTGCGTGACATCATCTCCACTATGACTGAAGTGATACTTCCGTCTCGACATCACACCCAATACACTACGACTCTCTGATAAACCCAGAAGTGGTGTACACAGAACCGGTTAAAGCCATGTACCACCAAGACCAAAGTCTATCGACTATCGTAAGTATTAGCGATGCAAGTCTCAGGTTAAGACTATACACACCTACCTTGATTTCGGCCTCCCATAGACACATAGTCATAATACCAATGGGATTCCGAGTGGTCTATCCAGAGCGAAGCTATTTCCCGTACCATCGGTGAAACACGACCTCATATCGCACTTGCATAAGTATCCTATACTTATATATATGAGAACTATCCCGTTGTGCCCTCACAACGCGCACAAGTGCAATACTAGCCTATTCCGCATTATCGATGTCCTGTCTCGATAATACTACGACTAGGGATATTTAATGATTAATCCTTCATGGACTGATACTGTCTCATATCATTCTTAATCCAGGAACTAATCATATGGACCTCTCTTAATTTTTACATCTAAGGTGATCTAATCACAAATGATGAGAGTACAATCTCCTTTGTCACATAGTTAATTTGTACAACAACACCATGATCTGTACAAATAGTGACGCTATGGGTCATAATTGTCCAACATAGACAATATGGCAACTAGGGCGACAAATGAGTAGGGATGATTGATACATGCTGTGGTTGATCCCATGATTTGAATGGTTAGACTGTCACCTACAACCTGGCAGTTCATCGCGCATAATCTAACAGTTCCCCCCCACGATCAGGCGGTTATAGCACACAATTCAATGGTTGGAGGCATGATCTAGCAGCTATAGTTACAGATTGAAACCATCCAAGCAGTTAACAAGGTCCACTATAAAAGGCTCGTTCATGCAAAGAAGAGAAAAAAGGAAAAAATAAAGACTAAAAACAAGCATTTTATTTTTATTTCGTAACTTTGTAATTTTAGGATTGTAATTTGTGTGCTTGTACCATTTGGAGGCTTATTCACTTAATTAAACACACCCCTTACTCGGACTGTGTCTCAGGAGGTTTGGACTTTACACGTTCTTTTGACGGAAAATTTTGCAAACAGTTTTTGGCGACCATAGTGGGAGAATTGTGTTAAAAAGTGGAAATGCCTCCAAAAAGAATCACTCAAACTAGCTCAACTGTGAAGGAAGGGGGACTGGGGCAAACCAACCAGCCCCGTTCCAACCGTAGTAGGCCATTTCGAGGGTCTGGCATATGCTAGTCGATATGAACCTATACGAGAGTTCAGCCTTAACGCGGTTCGCGCCTTGTTGGGTGAGTTCACACAGGATATTTTCGAGTAGGTTAGGCTTCAAAACGCTCACATCATAGAAATTTAATTACTTCGACTAGTAGCTCGCATTATGAAAATATGGCCAAACACCTAAGCTCATTAAATGATTTAATAGCCAAATATGTAAACGGCGGAACAACAACCCTACCGTGGACTACACCTCCTCCGCAAAGGGTCACTATCCATACGACCTCCAGTGGGGGAATAAGTCATGGGGGCAATGGCCCACATCTAGGTCCGAACCTACACCAAAGGCCAAATATAGGATCATGAAGTGGTGTTGCCCCAAGGTCACCAGGCTTCATATGGGCAGAGTCAAGACTATGTCGCACTTTTGAGAGGACCACACCACCCCCCATAGCAATTCCATTTAATGGTAATGATATGTTGAGAGAACAGATGACCGAGATTCTTCAGTATCAATTCGGTCTAGGGATAAGGCCAATTCGCCCAAGATATCGAAAGCCATATCCAGATTGGATCGATGTAGCATATCTGTGGCCAAGGAATTACAATGTACCAGATTTTTTTCTGTTTACAGGGTCTGTGGAAGTTTTTACCATAGAACACAAAAGGCGATTTCCCATTCAGTGTGGAGAAATAAATGATTTCCATAAATTGAGGTTATTTCACAGCTCACTGTCAGGAGTAGCTTTCTCCTGGTATGTCAGTATGCCGCCTAACTCGATGGAAAATTAGCAATAAATGGAATAGTTGTTCGATGCATAATTCCACAAGGCCAAATCTGAAGTGGCCTTGGCTGATTTGGCAAACTTGAGACAATTTCCTGGAGAATGGGCCGAGACGTTCTTACAAAGGTTCAAAGTGGCTCGAGGTCGATGTTACGTGCCTTTCCCAGAAAAAGAATTCGTGAGAATCGCCCAAAGTTGTCTTAATTTCGATCTGAAAAAGAAATTTCAAGATCGCTAATTTTGGGATCTCCCCCAACTACCACTAGTGTGGTGCGTTATGAACGATTATTAAGAGAGGATGAGGAAATGAAAAATTCCAGCAAATGAACTTATTACGGGAATATCAATTTTGAAATAGACGAAATGGACATCTAATCGGCCGATTTATGTTTGGCCGAATTGGTTAAAAGGAAGCCGTATGTTGCAAGGCGTGGGCTGAACCCAAACCAAAGAAGAGAAGAATAAAAAAAGTAGGAACTTCTCTTTTGATATCATGAAATTCGATGCCATATTCGATCAATTATATAAAGACAAGTAAATTAGTTTTAGCGATCGCCACACATTGCCAAACGCCGAGCAAATCGGTGGTAAAAAATATTATAAGTGGCATAATGCATGGTCCCATTCAACTAATAATTGTCTTATTTTTCGGAATCTTTTGTAGGATGCCATCGAATATGGATGAATACCATTTGAAAAAAGATGGTGGCGGTAGACGACAACCCTTTCCCAAAGCCAATGGAATTAAACATGATCAACTTGGACCTTACCAAAATGAACTTGCCAAAGTTCAAGTTGGTCCAAGATGAAGATGAGGACTGTCATCGTCCGAACGCTCTGGAAAGGATTAACACCCACCAAGAAAAGAAAAATCAACGAAATCTGTGTGCACGGTGCAAGAACAGTGTATAATGGATGAGAGAGTTGGAAGATATCTGTGAAAGACCTTTAAAGAAAGAGCCAGTAGCATGGCAATCGAGGACCTTCGCACAAAGGTTCTAAGGGCGAAATTCAAACTTCGTCCAAAAAATAAGGACCTTTAGGCCGAAAATACATCAGCCCAACGTATGGCATTCGTACATAGGCTGTATTATTAGCAACGTTCGGGAATGAAGTAGCCTCTTATAGATGAAATGACAAAGACAGAACTGAGACGACACCAGAGAAATTATGGTCGTATGATGCACCAGCAAAGTGAAATACAGGTCACCACAAGTCGTTGTGCCTACACAATGGAGAAGCCGGATGTGAGTAGTAAGAGAGTGACGATCGAAAAAGGACATATACAAACTGTAAGGAGCGTACAAAGTTTCATAGATGAAAACGGGATAAGACGGACGATGAGGAACCCCCTATTGTCATTAAATTCGGCAGTATGCCACCGGTTCTGGCTAATCATTACTTGTTGTCCGAAAAATTCAAGGGGGACAACAATGAAGGCTCTGGAAATAATGAAGATGTCTATGATGGGCATTAGACAGAATTTACAGCATTCTCGTTAATAGATAGAGAAGCTTCAAACGAGGAAATGACTGACATAGAAGAAGAAATAGACGTCAGGACTGAAGCACGAAGAAGGGGAATATCACAGAATCGGCTTCTTAAAGAATTGTATGAGGCCGAAATTTCTGCAGTCGGAATACTAGGAGAAGACTTGGGATGATCCCTATACCTCATCTTATACGAAATGCCCAGAATAAAATGGGCCGTTACCAGGGCGGAAAAGCGAAGACTGGTCGTTAATAATGTCTATCACGTTGCGTTCGTCACATTACCACCCTCTAGGTGGGACATGGAAGAAGAACTACCTTGGGCCAATGTTGGAAATGAACAAACAATGGAGGTAGGCCTATCAGGGCAGGTGATATTTCCAAAACCACCACCACAAATGACGAACCATCTGCGGCCGTTGTATGTAAAAGCAAAGGCTAATGGGATACCCATCACCAAAGTATTGATTGACAATGGAGTAGCCATAAATGCAATCCCGGTTAGGATATTAGGGCGTTAAGAAAATTCAGAAGACGATCTCATCCCTACAGAAGTGGGGCTAACAAGTTTCAATGGAGGGGCGACAACGGCCAAATGGGTGGGTCGTCCCACTAGACTTGCAAGTATGGAGCACTACGGAGTCAGTAGTTTTCTTCATTATAGATTGACCAACCACATATAACATGCTCTTAGAATGAGATTGGATCCATGACAGGCGGTGCATTCCTTCATCTCTTCATCAATGCCTAGTTTTCTGGAACCAGAGAGATGAAGTGGAAATAATACATGCTGATAACAAGCCTTTCATTACGGAAACAAATTCGGCTGAATACTTCATGTACGAAGGAAATTACGGGCCGACCAGGGTTCTGAATGAATGAGAAAATTCGGCCATTGTGGCTCAAAACTACGAGCCATACCCCGCAAGTTTGCTAAATGATTTTTTTGCGTAAACAAGGCCAACCACAATTTCTTTGGAGAGCCGACGTACAACAATTCAAATAAAGAAGAACAAACAAAGTAAAGAACAAGCCGCGCTCGCGGCCACCAGGGCTAACTTAATGGCCTATGTAACAGAATGAGAAATTAAAGCCGTGATTTCGGCTTTAAGGGATAAATTGTTAACGCACCAGACAGAAGACAGAATAAGAGAGGTATGCAGGGTAGATTGTTTGATGGAAAGAAGTCACAAAAGCGAGCAACAAATGGAAGAAGAAGAGTATGCTCTAAATGGGCGGCATAAGGCAAGCATTACAAGGTTATAGGATGTATTGGACGAGGTAAACCTGGGAGTGATAACGACATATGCATCACCTACATTTGCAAGGAAATAGAGGCTCAGGTACGCGAAAAGCTGATCCATTTGTTACAAAAATTTAAAGATTGTTTTGCTTAGGAGTATGATGAAATGTCTGGTTTAGATAGAACGTTAGTGGAACTATGTTGCCAATTATGCCAAACTATAGGCTGTATAAACCACTTTTCGAAGGTTTGCACCCAATATCATGCCTGTGTAAGAGTTAAATCAAGTCCCAAGATCAAAAAATCATGCATGAAAAACCGCATATGAACACATCAAAGGAGGTGCGGAATATACTCACATTGAATTTCGGTTTTGATGAATGAAGAACAAGTGCGATTTTGCCTCCCTCCAAGCTCGGCAGTAGCTTTCCTTGACAGTGGGCTGTGCGATTTTAGTCCTCTTTGAACCTCCAAGAATCGGCCATGCAAGACTCCATTGAAGCTCCAAGCTTCAAGCATTCCAAGCTCACAAATTTCGTTTCCCTATCACCTATATATAACTCAAGGTGTGCTAGCACTTCTCCTTCTTCTTCAAATTCGGTCTAACCAGAATTTTGGAGAGATTTTTGGCTCAAAGCCGAGAGAAGGGAAGAGAAGAAAATGGCTCCAAGCCAAGAGAGGAAGAAGAAAACGTTTGGCTCCCTAATCTTACCAAAACCGTGTACTGTACACTTAGGTAGAGAGAGAAGGCAAATTGTTTTACTTATATTATATTTTATTTCAAAAATAAAATCAAATATAAAAGCCTTTTCATTTACAAGTACAAAAGTCAAAAAAGCAAAAGGCTTTCATCATTTCAACTTTTACTTTAAGTCACATCACATCACTTTAATAAAGTGACATGTTGTCAAGTCACATCACTCAAAGTGACAATTGATTGACATTGACGCGACTAGCGATTTGACGCTTGATGTGACTTGCGTGCCGCGCTCGAATTCGAAATGCGAATGCGCTCGCAATCACTCTCGGGCTCGGGTTCGCTAATTCCAAATTAACGAATTTTCCGTCGCGACATAATTAAGTGATTACGCCTAGCGAATTCACTATTCACGTCGCTAACGAATTAATTCTAAATTAATTCGTTCGCCCGAATTAAAATCTAATTTTAATTCCGCGTCGAAATCCAATTTCTAATAATATATCGAATATATTATTTTATCGATTAATTCCAAATTAATCGTTCTCTCTCTTTAATTAATATTTTATCCCAGATAAAATAACTCCGCAATTAATCCCAGATTAATTTTCTCTTTATCGAATTAATCCCAGATTAATTCTATCTCTCTCTTCTAATTAATCCCAGATAATCAAAGTGCGAGTCATACGTCATCGGTGAATCTTCAGGAAGCGACCCATGAGATCTCCGGATATGTTGGCAGTAAATACGATCGTCGGACTGTCCGAACACGTAAGTACCTCGTACTACGTTTATATCGATTTACAAGACAAGGTTGGCTTCTAGCAAAGCGCCATGCCTACCCAATTCTCCAGAAATATTCTTACAGGAATATATAGATCTGTATCAAGCGTAGTATACCGTAGTATTGTGTATATCGGCCCAGTATCGGATAATCATGTTCTAGGCCTGGGGCTGGATAAGTGTCTGCCCCGTACGAAGCACATGTCGGATGTCTGGTAACTAGTCTCTATAATCGGATATACATGACCTTGTCATAATATCCCGATGGCCGCGCAGCACTTAAGAGCACTAATACCGTATCCTGCGTGACATCATCTCCAATATGACTGAAGTGATACTTCCATCTTGACATCACACCCAATACTCTACGACTCTTTGATAAACCCAGAAGTGGTGTACTCAGAACCAGTTAAAGTCCCCTACCACCAAGACCAAAGTCTATCGATTATCGTAAGTATTAGCGATGTAAGTCTCAGGTTAAGACCATACACACCTACCTTGATTTCGGCCTCCCATAGACACATAGTCATAATACTAATGGGATTCCGAGGGGTCTATCCAGAGCGAAGCTGTTTCCCGTACCGTCGGTGAAACACGACCTCCTATCGCACTTGCATAAGTATCCAATACTTATATATATGAGAACTATGTCGTTGTGCCCTCACAAACGCGCACAAGTGCAATACTAGCCTATTCCGCATTATCGATGTCCAGTCTCGATAATACTACGGCTAGGGATATTTTTAATGATAATACTTCGGCTAGGGATACTGTCTCATATCATTCTCAGTCCAGGTACTAATCATAGGGACCTCTCTTCATTTATATATCTATGGTGATCTAATCACAAATGTTGAGAGTGCAATTTCCTTGTCACATAGTTAATTTGCTACAACAACACAATGATCTGTGCAAATAGTGACGCTATGGGTCATTTTGTCCAACAATCTCCCACTTGGCACATAGCCAGTCACTCAAGTGTCCCACACCTGAACTATGTACGGTTCGCTCAAATTGCTGAGGAAAGGTTTTCGTCAGCGGATTTGCTTAATTATCGTCTGACGCGATTTACACGATCATCACATCGCCACGATGTATGATCCGAATGAATCGGATGATATAGAAGTATATATCTGGATCGTCGATGAGACCTTTAATTCTTTAGCCTGTGCTGACGCCTAGCTCAGCTGCTAAAAGAACTATATCTAATCTAATTAGATTTATTATCGATCCAAATGGCTTCTATTGTTGCCTCAGCTGCAGCAATAATCCGCATTTGTTGTTAATTCGGCAACAGTTATCTTGCTCGGAAGATTTCCAGCTCAATGTCCCAGTGTTCAAACTTTATAGTACCGCAGTATTTACCGGTTTGGAAACTTGTAGCAGTGATCCCAGTCACTTCAAGTTCTCCATCTCCATAGTTTAAGATAGCATCTTTAGTTCTCTGAGATACTAACAGATGTTCTCAACTTCAATCCAGTGACTATCACTTGGATTGACCTGATTGTGACTCCATATGCTCGAAGCGTATGAGACACCAATACAAGTACATTTTAAATGTACAATTTCCCAGAGAGTGTTAACAACTTCAAATCTATCCCAGTAGATCTTTATTCCTCAAATAAAGGTTGTTACTCCCCAGAATTCTACGGAGAATTTCTATGAAAGCCAAGCTTTCGACAATTGTTTTATGGGAATTTCATTGTCAGTGCCCTCTCCCACTAACCTCCTTATATACACAAGAATTATTTCGTTTTGAGTCAAATCATAAACTATTATGATTATTTCAAAACGTTAGTTCCAAGAACCTCATGCTTGCTTCAATCCAAACATGGATCGAATAACCGGTAAACCTTGTTTGTCGGTTATACAAAATCGTCAGAATGTTATAAACATTCTCCAAAAGGTTTCCTTTTCAGGAAAGCGATTTTGATTTGTAACTGACATATTTCATAAATGAAATATACAGTCATCAACAAGCATCTTCAAAATGGATTTACCATGGCAACAGGTAAAAGGTTGAACCGTTATTAACACAATGTTGATAACGATACCTTTCCGTCAAAAGCCTAGCTTTGTACGTTGGTGTGTTGCCATCCATGTATGTCTTCCTTGAAGACGTATAAAGTACCAATAGGCACAATGTTTTGTGGTACAACAACTAGTATCCATAATAGTCGTTATACATGGAATCCATTTCGAACTCATGGCACTTGCCATAACAGGGAGTCGATACCTCGTATCACTTCCTCAAAACGTGTCGGTGGATATACCTTCATAAGATTGACATCTTAATGAGGTTAGATTAGAAACCCATACCCTAGGTTGTTTTCTGACTCTATCCGATCTACCCGATTTCTTGTGTATTTGAAGATTAATGGTACAGATTCATCATAGATGAATTGTTTGTGTTCCATTAAGGACTTCGTGCTTTGAATAGTATTACTCGATTTTCATCGAGTATCACTATCCTCCCACTGACCACTGCATATCGGTATTCCTCTCAGGAAAACCGCATGGTGAGCAACAATCACATTGTTCTCATGTGGGATTTATAAGTACTATACTTATGGTTTCCCTTAGGATAACCTATCTTGGCACTAATCCAATTTGGGTTCTTAGTTTGGTATCATCCAAACTTTATGCCTGGCATACCCCAATTATCAGGAATGAGAACCTCGTTTCTTTCCTGTTCATATCCTATATGATATCTGTCAAACAGATTTACATGGAACCTTATTCTAAATAAGTTTTGCACTGTTAATACATATCATGTTGAAGGAAACAGTAGCTCAGAACGACTCGCGAAAAACCTAATCATGTCCAACAAAACTTGGTTTTTAGTTCTGACACACCGTCATTGACGTGTCTCGGGAGGAGTCCTCATATGAAAGAATACTGTACTCTTTCATGTACGTATGAAACTTACTGCTTATGTATTTACCAATACGGTCTTACCGTAGCGGCATAATACTACAGCCGATCTGTTGTACACTTCGTGTCGAAACTCAAAGTTTCGTATTTGTGTTCTTCAAAAGAAACACATAACCATAACGTGATGCCACATCCGTTATAGGTCACGAAATATTCATGTACACATCTAGCCGCTAGATATGGGCCCACTTACTTCACCATGAATAGGGTTTACAGATCGGTGGCCTTTACACTATTACCTAGTAAATAGTATTTTAGGTACTTTACCTAGTAAACTAGATTCGTAGACCTTATTTGAATAGTCAAATCAGTCCTAGTACCCACTCTTCAAAAGTGTGGATATACGAGTCTTGTTTAATTGTGTCCCAGACAACAATGCCACAAATAAGTCTCTATTGATCAAATCAATATGAGCTAATTTATTTGTCATTTTATATGTTTGAGATTTTTTATATTCAAAATATAAATTCTGTTATTCACATCTAATGTGTTTATCTCGGTATCATCTTTATATAATAAAACACTTAGTGTTCTAGAATATAAAGGTTTTATCCGCAATGGATTAAACACTGATATAGAGATAATGTCTCTAGTCAAACTAGTTACATTATAACTGTTCCTAATTAAGTACATACCCAAAGGGTAGTTCCTAAACTTAGGTATCCACGGTCGAAACAGCGACCTTCGTCCCGTTTTCCGATTTGCAGAGAAATCTCGGTTTAAGTCAGTATCCAACTCATAGCGGATTCTGAACATCAATACAAATATTTTATTATGTACCACACTAAGTATTTAAAATCTAATTTCAATACTAGTAGTGAACATAACTTGACAAATTTTTAAAGTTAGGGCCTCGCCCTTTCTTTAACTCCTTCGTGTCTTCCATATCCAAATGGTAGTCACTTTCGGGATATGTCAATTATTCCTTTTCAATATTTCACAAACCTTTGGCCAAGCCTGGGTTTCGGAATATCGAAACGATA
>SKCR01013391.1:0-11807 GCA_019454045.1 Zanthoxylum bungeanum
AGACAAATGCCTTGACTTTGGCCAACAAACCAATGCCGTCTTAGATCATGAGTGAGAATCACTCAATGGAAGGAAAAACGCTAAATATTGAGCGAGGGTTTTTCGCGTGCAAATTTTCAACCAATTTATTATCTTTATTAAGGTCTCATCATCATACACCCTTAAACATGCATTCTAAACACATAATAAAGTGCATATGAAAAGTAATAATGATATGCGGATGGATACTTTACACATTGATCCTAGATCAAATCTCTCAATTTCTCTCTCCTGCTAGCACAAATATTTACTTCAACCCGTTACACTACACTTCTAAAGAACCTCATTTACATTGAGGGGAATAGGTGAGAAGAGAATACAAAGAATAGGAGGCGATAAGGCTGGACACGCAAGTCCAATTAATAAATCAAATTTATTACACAATTTCTAAAATTGTCCCACCCATCTAATATCCATCCGATATACATTATTCATGCATCGCAACCATGTATTCACTCAAGCATGTTATCAATCAATCTAATCAAATTAATTAATCTGATAATTAGTGATCATCCAATGTTCAAACAACGATTTGATTTTGTTCGAGTCAAACTTCTTTTTGCGAATAAGTACTCCAAGTACGAATTCTCGAATTAAATTAAACTACATCTTTAAATCCAATTTAAAATGCATTTAATACTGATTCACTATTTAATTCTAAATTAAATAACACACTTTATTTATAAACCTTTTACGACTTAAATTCTAAATTTAATCGCTACGGGTCTCAAAGCCCGATTAACGTCCAACGTCAATTTAATTAAAGTCCATGGGCTTTTAATTAATTTCTTTAAGGCGTGGAATTTTAGTCAACTCGGGTCAAACCAATAACCAAAGTCCAATCCGGGAGTTACCCCATAAGCCTAAATTTAATTTTGGCCCATTAGGCCCAATTAATTACAAAGGTCCATTAAGTCGCATTTGGGATTTATGGAAGTGGTTTTGGGCCCAATTGGATCCAATCTAATTTGCCTAAACCCTAATTTGTACAAAAAAAGCCCAATAAGCCCAATAACAACATTTCAAGCCCAATTTCAAAAATTAGCCCAATTAACTAATTACTAAATTCCAATTTTACAATTCAATTAATCAAAGTGCATTAACATAATTAATTATCCAATTAACATTTCTAAAACATCAATTAGCACTAATTAATCATGCCATGAACTTTAAAACATGTCCAACACATTTTATCAAAAATCAAACTCAATTACATGCTCTTATGTTCTCGGCAATTTGAGGAATTTTTGTCCGATTTGAATTCAATCCAATTAATTTCACAATCGACATTAAATCATATTCCCGAATGATTTCCAACACATCCAATTGTCAAAAATCAAAAATCCCAAGACATTTTAGGGCATCACATTTTCGGCCAAGCTCAAAAATATTGGGGAAATTGTTCCAAACACAATTGCAACAAATTGAACCAATCAATCCTTAATTCAAACACATTTAAGCATACTAATCCATCCAATTTAATTAATCATGCTCAAAATCAAGTTTGCCCAATTTTAAGCCCTAAACTTTTCATGTTTTTAATCATGCTCTGATACCATTGTTGGTGATTATCTAGGGTCCCAAGAATCACAAATCAAGCATGAAACATAAGTGAATACATTCGAGAAGTCTCGGAATACTTACATCGAGCGGTTGAGCGACGCGGAGGCAACAAAAACATTTTTCTTTCCTACCTTGGACTGGTTCGGCAGTAGCAGTTTTCCTTCACTAGTTTTGGCTCGGTTTTGGTTCTTCGTCAAGCTCCAAGCTTCGTCGAACGATTCCCGGCTCATGGGTGGGCTTCCCTATCACCTTCGCATGTCTCGTAAGTGTGCTAGCACTTGAGATTTTGCCACAAAATCCCACTCTTGGCTTCCCTATTGCTCGGCATTTTGCAACCAAACAGTGAGCAGTTTTTCAGCCCACTGGGCGTGTGAAATGGAGAGAAATAGAGAATGAGAGATTATGTTGAAATTGGTTTTGAAAAGTGTAAATCAAACACTTATATATTTTCCAAAAAATAAATAAGTGAATTTCCACTTTTTAGGCTTCCAAAAAGTCAAATGAAAAGCCTTCTAACAACTCCAACAACTACCATCACTCAAAGTGACTAGTTGTCACATCAATCAATCAAGCGTCACATCACTCAAAGTGATATGTGATTTGACGCTTGATGTGACGGTAGATGCGACTAGCGATTTGACGCTTGATTTGATGTGCCGAACTCAAATTCGAAATGCGAATGCGTTCGTAAATATTCTCAGGCTCGGGTTCGCTAATTCCAAATTAATGAATTTTCCATCGTGTCGTAATTAAATGATTACGCCTAGCGAAATCACTATTCACGTCGCTAATGAATTAATTCTAAATTAATTTGTCGCCCCGAATTAAAATCTAATTTTAATTCCGCGTCGAATTCCAATTTCGTTTAATATATCAAATATTAATTTACCGATTAATTCGAGATTAATCATATGTTGGCAGTAAATTCGATCGTCGGACTATCCGAACACGTAAGTACAAGTAGTACTACGTTTATACCGATTTACAAGACAATGTTGGCCTCTAGCAAAGCGCCATGCCTACCCAATTCTCCGGAAATATCCTTACAGGAATAAGAATCTATATAAGGCGTAGTATACGTAATATTGCGTATTTCTGTCCAGTATCGGATGATCACATGCGAGGCATGGGGCTGGTACAGTGTCTGCCCCGAACGAAGCATATATCGGATGACAAGCAACTAGTCTCTTTAATATCGGATAATCATGACCAAGTCATATTATCCCGACGGTTGCAACCTTATATAGAGAACCAATTCTGTATCCCTGCGCAATCATAATCTCCATATGACTGGAGTGACACTTCCGTCTTGACATCACACCCAACACACTACGATTCTCGATATTCCCAGAATTGGCGTACACAGGAACCAGTTAAAGCCCTGGACGACCTCAACCAAAGTATATTGATTGTCGTATGTATTAGCGGTGCAAGTCTCAGGTTAAGACCAAATACACCTACCCTGATTTCGGATTTCCATAGACACATAGTCATAGTACCAATGGAATTCTAAGGGGGTCTTATCCAGAGCGAAGCTATTTCCCGTACCATCGGTGAAAAACACAACCTCATATTACACTTGCATGAGTATCCTATACCTAAATATATGAGAACTATGCCGTTGTGCCCTCACAACGCGCACAAGTGTAATACTAGTCTTTTACGCATTCATCGATGTCCAATCTCAATAATGCTCTGACTAGGGATATTTAATGATTTATCCTTCGTGGACTGATATTGTCTCATATCATTCCCCGTCCAGGAACAAATCATAGGGACATCTCATCATTTATATATCTAGGTGATCTAATCACAAATGATAAGAGTGCAATCTCCTTTTTCACATAGTTAATTTGTACAACAACACCATGATTTGTACAAATAGTGACGTTATGGGTCATAATTGTCCAACATTACAGCCCTTTTTACTTAATATTTTGTATAGTTTCTCGAGTTTTATGAATTTTTTTATGTGTTTTAGTTTATTTTGCAGATAAAATAAATCGGAACTTAATGGAATCAATCGGGATAAAAATATGGAACAAATAAGGGCAAAAACTGGACTTGACTTTTTGATTTTGGAGATTGGAAACTTGAAATTGCGTTCTGACGAAGTACAATTTCAGAAATTTCAACTTTGCGTAACTTTCATATTTTGCCCATAAATTTCTACTCCGATATCGGATTGACGTGATTCAAGAACCAAATTAAAAAAGACTCAAAGATCTACAACTTTGACGTTTATAGGAATTTCGAATTCTGAAGGTGTCATGACCAAAATCGATGAATAAGTTGAAAGTGTGTTATATATTAATTATTAAAGTCATTATCAGAAACAAAAAAATGGAAAATGACAATTTACCATTGTCAAATTTCCACCAAACATGCTTGCAAATTGGTGGAGAAATTGGTGGAAGCCTTTATATTGTCTATAAATACCAGCCAAACTTTGTAAATTTTTCATCATTTCTTTGGGGGATTTCTCCATGAAAACCTAAAAGAAAGTGTCTTGCATGTTTATTTAAGTTTTCTTGTATTTTCTCTTTATTTATTTAACAAATTTTTATGTGTCTTTAATTACATCATGAGTAGGTAATCTCTTTTTGCTGGAGTCTGGGGTGAAACTTGTAATATAATAATTTAGATTTACTCCCTTAATTTAAATAAGTAAATTGAATTAATTATTTACCGTCTATATGGTCGGTTTTATACTATTGGACTTAATATTCGCCTATATGGTCGGTTAATGTGCTAACTGTGTTACCTCCTACATGGTCGGTTTATATGATTTGTTACCGCCTATATGGTCGGTTGGACTTTGGACAAATTACATTAACCGCTTATATGGTCAGTTTTAATGTAATTAATTCAAGAAATGATTAATTGATAGGAGAGTAATCTATATTTGAAGTATTAAGAGTGAAACCCCTAGCTGCAGTATTTTCTTTCATTGTTGTAATTTTCTTTACTTCTTAATTTTCTGTTATGTTATTTTGTTTAACTATGCATTTTGTATTTTAGGTATGTTTTGTAACTAAACATATTATCTAGGGGTGTGATGAATTCCAATATCACCGGTTTATAAAGTTGGTTATTTTATATTTTGGGTAATATAAAGGTTTATTTATTGAGCATTAGTCCTAATGCTTCTTGCTAACTGGTAATTAATAAGATTGATTTGATAAACTTAATATGAACTAGGATAAGAGATTTTAGGTTTAGCCTTAGACTCAATAGCTCATGATCTCAGCTTGGGGTAAATGTCTCTCAGATAAATTTCCTTATAGGATAGGAATATACCTGTCGGGCGGGGATAGCCATATTTGGAACTTAATCTTAATGAATTCAGGTAACTTGGTTAACATAGGAATATAGTTAATTGGGTTACTTTGGGTATTTGTATCTGACCATCGGAAGAGGCTTTTGCATAACTTCACGTTCCAGGTTAATAACCAATATATTGCACAAATATGAGATAATCATTTCATCTTTAAAAGATATTGGAAGGATTCACAACCCTAGATAGTTTCATAATATTGAATTTTCCTTAAATTTACTTTCGCACAGTTTTATTTACTTGTTTTATATTAAAATCACCATCCAATCAACAACCAATTAATTACATACTCGTAAAAATTTAGCTTCATAAAATTGATAGCCTAGGTATTAAGTCCTCGTGGGATTGATACATTTTATACTACTTGAGCAATACGTGCACTTGCATTATGTGTGTGTTTACCACCGATCAAGGTTTTGGACTGCGGGGACTTGTTTATCTTTCACTATTAATTTTGGGGTTAGATACCTTAACTTATGTCTAATTTATTTGTACTTTTTTTCCTTGTGTTTCAGGTTCTCAGTCACTACATGAGAAGGACAAGATGTTAGGGATATGCCCTATACCAAACTTGTGGGTGGGCTATATGTACATGCATTTGTAATATTTCCATTAATTAATAAAATGGCAATCTTTATTATACGTGTCTTACATAACTTATATGAATCACCAACACTGTAATAAAGCCCTTGGAGTAATAAGATGATGGCTTCCACGACTTATGAGAATCATTACTCTTAAATGTTCCTAGTCATAGTTTTATGAATAATCTGGCGTTCACAAAGCGGAGAGACTAACATGATGATATGATCCACCCTTAAGTGGGGTAGCCGATCTCATAGGCTACTATCGGAGATCCGTCCACTTGGTGTATCACATGGATGCATGAGTTGCTCGTGTCCATCGAACTGACCGCCGAAGTTTTCACATGGAGTGTTTATCCCATGTGTCTGTGAGAACTTTCATGTATAGATTGTATGACTAGTCCTTAGACGTGAGGTCTTTAAAATCTTATCTGTGGATCAAATAACTTTGACATTCTCCTTCCCTGGTTCAAAAGATTCGGTCATAAGGGTATGATTGGGGCATTTGTTGAAGCACATGAAGTTTGTAAAGATACAACAGAGAATCGCCACTCACTCGGATAACATTTGCTTATGAGAGTAGTATTCCAATTCGTGGGTTAATGTGTGTGATCAGTTCTTGAGACTGTGGCCACAGCGGAAGAATCATGTGAGATTCTTGGGTTAGCACGATTCATGATACAATCAACATTATACCTTTGACTGTATGTGTAGACACTTTTCAAACCCTAGGTCAAACGGTGGGGATACAGAGGGACCGTATCATATGTAAATCGCATACTGAATGGGTATATATCTTTCCTTCTCATTTGGGGGCCTTGGCATGTTGCTAGATGTCAACCTTGGTCATTGAAATCGAACGACCATCTGATCGGAGGATAATTTATGTTCGATTAAATTATCACAATTCATTTCATGTCTAACTTGAGTGGAACCCAAAAGGTCACACACAACAAAGTCGAAATCAATGGTTAACAGTGCACAGTATAAATTTAACAGCATATATGATTGTTGTAGGAATTGTTCATAAATGGTTCAATGTGTGTAATTATTGAACAGATCATTTATGAGGTTCCATGGTGGCTTAAGAATTGGTGAATGACGATAGAGACACTTTGGGAATTGGAATAAATAAATTTAAAAAAAAAAGTAAATAGTAATGTGAATAGTAATATGAATAGTAAAAAAAATTTATTTGTTTTGAATTCCAATTCGGCCCAAACTCTTATTAGGGTTTTATAATCTCATTAAACCACTAAATTAAGATCCAATGGCTAAGATTAAATTATCTTTTATCCCACATCAGATTCTTAATTAATTTGTTGTCTTTGGAGCACCGATATAAACCCAAAGAATTCTTCACAAATTTTTTACACCAAAATCTTTCATATCTTGGGTTTATATAAGTGAGCAACTCTAATGTTTAAGAGTAAGCCACTGATTTTGAGGATCCTTAAGTCTAATTGACTAGAGGAATATCGAGTTAAAAGTTTTTTAGGTATTTGCCTAGGCTAGCACCAAAGGAAAAATACTTGTGCACTCAAGGCGTAGTCTTGCCATTGAGTTTTGGCTTTGGTGTGTGCATCTTTGGAGGCCACACACTTGGGTGGCTCTTTGGAACGTGGAAGAGCTTGCTGAGTTCGAGAAAAACTTGTAGATTGGAGGGAGGACTGGAGGAGTCTTCGGTTCAGGTAAGTCATTTTCTTTCTTTATTTTAATTAGAGTTCTTATGATAGTTAGCATGTTTAGGTTTATGTTCTTTGCATGTTTTATGAGTTTTTATTCTTAGAATATATAGTAACATGCCTACGCTTGTAGAATAATCAAAACAAATGGGTCTTGGGCAAATGGATAGCGGCCTCGAAATTGGGTGTGTAAAAGATCGTTGGAAAGCTAACACCCTGAACTTAATTTTAGCATAAGTTTTGCATGATTTGGTTAAGATTTGAATTGTGAAATTGCATTTAAAGTTCACGCATCTGCAAAACAAACGTGAATAGTAAATTTATTTGAATAAAATAAAATGCAATATCATAATTAAATATTAATCAAAATATTTAATGCCTAAAATAATTCAAACATATTAAAACTCATATGCTTGATGATTCTATGTATGATTAGAATTGGCATGATTATTTTAGGGTGAAGCATCTAGAGACTTTCTATGAAATAGTGAGTGTATTGCTTATACATTAGCTAAGTAATTATTATGTGATGAACTTAGAGATTTATTACCTTTAAGGCTATTAAATATAAATCACTTGTTTATAATAAAAGACATTATAAAATATACAAGTGGGTTGGGACCAAGGGGTTAATAAAACTTTCCAAACTAAAGTTAATTTAACCAAAGGTATTACTAGAGTTAGATAATGATTTGGTGTCTTCCTTCACTCACTACCATTTTTTAGCCAAAAGGAAAAGCTGTGAAGACATCTAGATAATCATTTACTAAAAGCTTACCTTAAACCATATTTAAAGTGTTGGACTAATTTGGAGGCTCTATTGTTTATTCCTGTCACCAAGGCGATAAGAGCCTAAGAGGTAAGAGTATTTAAGAGAGTTCGCTCCACCCTCCCTCTGGCGAATTTTCAATGGAGGAATCCATTTGACAGTTATTCACTTAAACTTGCTAAAATCCTCAATAATAATTGAAGTCTAAAATTTACCTCCCATTGTAAAGTATAGTCCCAAAGGGCTTAAACCATAATGGCTAACCAATACCATTACCAATTTGTCCCTAAATCGTACTATTGACAATGGTTTGAATTTTCTGAGTCATAAGACGTAGCGACTCTTAGGCGTGGTCTTATAACTTAGTGGCAAAGATTGGGTGTCCACAAGGACTAGCATAAGTTATGACATGTTTGATTGCCCAACCCAATGATTAAGAAATTATGATTTATATCATAAATTGGTTGGGAACCTACCTAATTATCGTATTTTATAACGACCGGCCCTAGTCAGAGTTATGGAATGATGATAATGAGATCTTTGCCCACAAGAAATCCATCATATTGGGTTGATGCGATTTGCTTAAATTTAAAACAATTGAGTGGGAGAAACTTCATAATATTAAAAGCCCATGTTATTATGAACCATTAATGAAAACATATTCATATTTTTAAACAGGTGGGTTAAAATATTTCACAAACATTCAAATTGGAAACAGAGTATCACTTCGTTCCATCCTTGATGAGCATAAGCTCAAATAGGACAACTACAATGACTGGTTTAGAAACCTTAAAATTATCTTACGACAAGAAAAGATTTTCTATGTTCTTGAAAGACCATTTCCCTCTGAACCCGTAGAAGATACTGACCAAGATACATTTGATGCTTGGAAGAAACACGTCGATGATGATGAGCAAGCAGTTTGCATAATGTTTGGCTCTATGTCGGACGAACTTCAAAAAGCTCACGAAGATATGGATGCTCAAACCATCATCTTTCATATGAAGGAGTTGTATGCAACTTCCGTTCATACCGTGAGATTCCAAGTGTCATATGCCTTATTCCAAACAAGGTATAAATAAGGATCTGTTAGTGGACATGTGCTTAAGATGATTGACCACATTGAAAAAATTGGCCAACCTCGGGTTCATAATGGATAATGAGATAGGTCACGATCTAATTCTTCAGTCCTTACCAAAAGAATTATCTAACTTTATTATGCAGTTTCATATGTCTAATAAAGAAGCTACTTTAGCATAATTGCACAATCTGATAAAGCAAGCAGAGAATGACTTGAAACCGGAGCTTAAAACCTATGTCATGCTTACGGGTACAGACCTGAATCCATGAGGCCCAAAGAAAAATAAGGGCAAGGCCAAGGCTCTATATCACCTAAAGCCCAATGGTAAGGTGGAGAAGAAAAATGGAAAGGGGAAATATTTCTTTTGTGGAAAGAATGGTCATTGGAAGAAAGACTGTAGTTCCTTGAAAGCCAAGGAATCTAGGGAAACCCAAGAGGCCAAGAAGCCCACTGCTTCAAGTATGTAGTTTATGAGTGAACTATATTCTCAAAACTCTGATCCTTCTACTTGGGTGCTTGACACCGGTTGTGGGACTCACTTGTGTAACAATGTGCAGGGCCTGAGAAACAGTATAGACTCCGTCATGGGGAGGTTGACTTACGCATGGGTAATGGAGCGAAACTGGCTGCATTGTGTGTGGGGACTTATTCATTAGTTTTGCCGAATGGTTTAGTTTTAGAATTAGAAGATTATGTTTATACCTTCTCTATTAAAGAACATCATTTCAATTTCTCTTTTATGTAATAAAGGTTTTTCATGCCTAATAAGTTTTAATGAATGTTGTATTTATTTCAATGAAATAAAATATGGAGATGGTATTTTTTGAATAATGGTATCTATGTCTTACAAACTAACAAAAAATGTTCAACCTCTAATATATACAACGTTAATTCGAATAATCTCAATGAATCACTTCTATGGCATAGTCGTTTGGGTCATATCAATGAAACAAGATTAGCTAAGCTACATAAGGATGAGTATTTCAAACCCTTAAAATATGAACCTTATGGAACTTGTGAGTCTTGTTTACTTGGTAAAATAACCAAATTACCCTTCAAAGGTAAATGACAACGTGTAGTGGAGACATTGGAACTCATACACTCTGATGTATGCGGACCAATGTCAGTCACCGCTAGAGGTGGATTCTCCTACTTCATTACCTTCATCGATGATCACTCGCGATATGGGTATGTGTACCTTATGCGGTAAATGTTGGAGTTTCTACGGTCCCGAGGATCGATTATCAAGCAAGAAACAACATGCGAATACATCAAAGGAAGTCGTGGAATACTCACAATGATCGGATGACCGATGCGTCGAAGAACAAAACTTTTTAAGCCCATTGAACTCCATTGAATCTCTCGGCAGTCCACTGGTTTTGTCCTTCATTTTCGGCTTTTGCATGATCCATCAAGCTCCAAGCTTTGTTTGATGATTCCAAGCTCACAAGTGGGTTTCCCTATCACCTTTGTATGTCTCCATAGTGTGCTAGCACCCTTGATTTTTGCCACAAAAATCATCACTTGCTTCTCCTTGGTCTCGGCGGTAGGCTAAAACCAGAAGAAAAACAGTCCCTTGTGGGCGTGAGAGATGGAGGAAGAAAGAAGAGAGAGAGTGTTATGTGTTGTGTAATTGGTAATTGATTTTCCAAAAATCATATACACAATTTTTGGCTTTCAAAAGTCAAACTAATTAAAGCTTTGCCAACAACTACCATCAATCAATCAATCAATCAAATTGTCACATCACTCAAAGTGACATGTCATTTGACGCTTGATGTGACTTATGGGCCGCACTTGAATTCGAAATGCTAGTGCGCTCGCAAACACTATCGGGCTCGGGTTCGCTAATTCCAAATTAACGAATTTTCCGTTGCGACATAATTAAATAATAATGCCTTGCAAAATCACTATTCACATCGTTAACGAATTAATTCTAAATTAACTCGTTCGCCCGAATTAAATCGCAATTTCAATTCCGCGTCAAAATCCAATTTCGTATAATATATCAAACTGTTAGACATTATGTCCCATAGCGTCACTGTTTGTAAATGATATTGTATTATTGTACAAAATTAACTATGTGATAATGAAATTGCCTTTTGCCGTTTTGTAATATTATTTACTTTGACTTATAAATGGCGAAAGTCCATATGATTAGTACCTGGACTGAGAATGATATGAGACAGTATCAGTCCCCAAAGGTTTAATCATTAAATATCCCTAGTCGTAGTATTATCGAGACTGGACATCGATAATGCGGAATAGACTAGTATTGCGCTTGTGCACGTTGTGAGGGCACACGGCATAGTTCTCATATATTTAAGTATTGGATACTTATGCAAGTGCGAGGAGGTTGTGTTTTACCGATGGTACGGAAAACAGCTTCGCTCTGGATAGACCCCGCGGAATCCCATTGGTAGTATGTCTGCGTGTCTATGGGAGGCCGCATCAGGGTAGGTGTATATGGTCTTAACCTGAGACTTACATCGCTAGTACTTGCGACAATCGGTAAACTTTAGTTTTGGTGGTTGGGGACCTTAACCGGTTCTGTGTACACCTCTTCTGGGTTTATCGAGAATCGTAGTGTACTGGATGTAATGTCAAGATGGAAGTATCGCTTCAGACATATGGAGGTGATGATCACGCAGGGCACAGAACTAGTACTCTATAAAAGGTTTGCAACCGTCGGGACAATATGACGAGGTCAGGATTGTCCGATTTAAAGAGACTAGTTGCTTGATGTCCG
>SKCR01013392.1:0-11726 GCA_019454045.1 Zanthoxylum bungeanum
CCGGCTCATGGGTGGACTTCCCTATCACCTTCGCATTGATCTCGGAGTGTGCTAGCACTTGTTTTGCCACAAAACACACTTGCTTCCCTCCATTTTCCTTGCTTCCATCGGCAGTTCACTGCCTCAAGAACAAGAAGAAATGCGTGAGAGAGGAAGGAGAAATGGTGAGAGAGAAAAAATGAAAAGTGTGTTGGAAAATGGAGTGATTAGTGTATACGGTTTTTGGTGGAACTTTATGCATCAAATGCATTT
The DNA here is from genome assembly GCA_019454045.1 of Zanthoxylum bungeanum. Lineage (NCBI taxonomy): Eukaryota > Viridiplantae > Streptophyta > Magnoliopsida > Sapindales > Rutaceae > Zanthoxylum > Zanthoxylum bungeanum. The sequence continues at coordinate 253 of SKCR01013392.1, forward strand.
GAATTTCATTTGAAATTCATTTCACACACATTTGGGTTTAATTCCCAACCACACACATCACTTTATCACATCAAGTCACATCAATCAAGTTGTCAAGTCACATCACTCAAAGTGACAAGTGATTTGACGCTTGATGTGACGCTAGATGCGACTAGCGATTTGACGCTTGATTTGACTTGCGTGCCGCACTCGAATTTGAAATGCGAATGCGCTCGCAAATAATCTCGGGCTCGGATTCGCTAATTCTAAATTAACGAATTTTCCGTCGCGTCGTAATTAAATGATTACGCCTAGCGAAATCACTATTCACGTCGATAACGAATTAATTCTAAATTAATTCGCTCGCCCGAATTAAAATCTAATTTTAATTTCGCGTCGAAATCCAATTTCATTTAATATATCAAATATATTAATTATTCGATTAATTCCAAATTAATCATTCTCTCTCTTTAAATTGATATTTTATCCCAGATAAAATATCTCTGTAATTAATCCCAAATTAATTTTCTCTCTCATCATATTAATCCCAGATTAATAAAAGTGCGAGTCATACGTCATCGGTGAATATTTGGGAAGCAACCCATGAGATCCTCAGATATGTTGGTAGTCAAATCGGTCATCGGACTATCCGAACACGTGAGTACCAAGTACTACGTTTTACCGATTTACAAGACAAGATTGGCTTCTAGCAAAGCACCAAGTCTAACAATTCTCCGGACATATCCATCTAAGAATATTTAAGATCTGTATCAAGCGTAGTATACCAAGTATTGTGTATATCGGCCCAGTATCGGATAGTCACGTGCTAGGGCTGGGGCTGGATAAGTGTCTGCCCCGTCCGAAGCACATGTCGGATGTCTGGTAACTAGTCTCTATAATCGGATATGCATGACCTAGTCATAATATCCCGATGGTTGCGTAACACTTAAGAGCACTAATACCGTATCATGCGTGACATCATCTCCACTATGACTGAAGTGATACTTCCGTCTTGACATCACACCCAATACTCTACGATTCTCAATATACCCAGCAGTTGGCGTACACAGAACCGGTTAGAGTCCTAGACGACCTCAACTAAAGTATATTGATTGTCGTAAGCATTAGCGGTGCAAGTCTCAGGTTAAGACCAAATACACCTACCCTGATGTCGGACTCCCATAGACACATAGTCATAATACCAAAGGGATTTCGAGGGGCTATCCAGAGCGAAGCTGTTTCCCGTACCATCGGTGTGAAACACAACTCCTATCGCACTTGCATAAGTATCCAATACTTAAATATATGAGAACTATGCCGTTGTGCCCTCACAACGCGCACAAGTGCAATACTAGCCTATTCCGCATTATTGATGTCCTGTCTCGATAATACTCCAGATAGGGATATTTAATGATTAATCCTTCGTGGACTGATACTGTCTCATATCATTCTCAATCAGGAACTAATCATATGGACCTCTCTTCATTTATATATCTAGGTGATCTAATCACAAATGATGAGAGTGCAATCTCCTTTGTCACATAGTTAATTTGTACAACAACACCGTGATCTGTACAAATAGTGACGCTATGGGTCATAACTGTCCAAACACATCTCCCATTTGGCCTATAGCCAGTCACTCGAGTGTCTGACACCCGAACTATGTACTGTTTGGCTCAATTGCTGAGGAAAGCTTTCGTCAGCGGATTTGCATGATTATCGTCTGATACGATTTATTCGATCATCACATCGCCACGATGTATGATCCGAACGAATCAGATGAATAGTCGAAGTATTTATCTGGATCGTTGATGAGACCATTGATTCATTAGCATGCGCTGTAGCCTAGCTCAGCTGCTAACAGAATTATATCTAATCCAATTAGATTTATGACATGAGTCCAACCACACCAGAGACATTACAGGATGCAGCTAACAACTTGGAAGAACCCATGCAATTGCCAACAGGGTCAATCACACGCCAAAGAGCAAAGAAGATCAGAGAGGCCTTTGCGGGACTAGCTCAGAGCTATGTGACCAATTGCAACAACCAAGTCAAGTGCACACCAGAGACACATATGGGCATAACCAGAGAGGTCCCCAAGCTATTTCATTTGACCCAGATCAGCTTAGACTGAAGCATAGCAGAGCAGCTTCAGCACCAGCACCCTTTTGACCCGATTTCACCCATTTTGGGACTATGTTGAATTCGGCCAAATGGGGGCATTTTTGTCATTTGTGCTCGACATTTTGACTTTATTTATGATGTAATTAGCATGGTTGACTATGCCATTAGGCTTAATTATGCTTAGATTTGTACTTAGCCGGAAGCACGTCAATTTACTATAGCATGTAAGCACCTTAATTAGCTTAAGTGAGATTAGCTTCTAATCTTTGTTTTAAGTTTATTTAGGTGCAAAAGGACCATAATGGTCGTGGTTGAGGTGCTTGACTTAGGGCTTTTGGTAATTTAGCTCTAGGGTCATTTTAGCCTTTTTACTCTTTTGTAACCCTTATTATATGACTCTTCTTTGTATTTTTGGGAGAACCAACGTAATATACAACATTTGAAAGAGAGAAAAGCTTGAGCTTTCCATGGCTATGGCCAAAACTTGTTGAGGGAGGGATTCCCCTTTTCAAGTTCAAATTGACTTATCTAAGCTTGGCAACTTAGTGGCGTCTCCATTGCTAGCAAAATACAATCTGATTTCATGCTGTGGTTATCATGGACGTGAGTTTCATGGTGGTTAGGGGCTGATCTTGGTTGGGTTTTGTTCCTACAAAATCAGTATTCAAAGTTCTTGGGTTTTGAGAAAGATGCTTGGGGGTTTGCTTGGTTCCAGCCCAAGTGAGTTCTTGTCATTGGTATCATGAGCTTAGGGTTCTGAGGTCTGATTTCCTATCCTTTGTGTTGTTTAATCTTGTATTCATCTTTGTTTTTGTTGTTGTTGTTGATTTCGGCCATTAAGGAATTTGTCCTCAAGTTTCGGCTATGGGTGTTCTTGTGTGTTCTTTGTTGTTTCTTGTTGTTTCTTCAGATTTGTAATCCTTGTGCATGAATAACAATCTGTCTCTAGTAGTTTGTGCTAATTTGAGTATTTCTTTGAGTTAAGCTTTGGCTACTTAGGTCAAAATTGGGGCTTTTTGTTCTTTTGCTTGAATCAAGTGTTTAGTTGTTAATTTATGTTACTAGGACGTGTTTAACATTGTTATTAAGTTATTAGTTTCAAAAAAAAAAAAAAAGCATCAGGTCAGATTCGGCCAAGAAGTACCATCACCACCCTTGCTTTGTTCTTGCCATATACAAGTCACTTAGCTTGTTTTCAATAGGTATTGTTCATATCTACTTTGAGAAAATCAGATTGCACTTCATTACTCCTAGCATTTGCTTGAACTAGCTTGTTTGCAATCTTTGTGAAGTTGTTGCAATCTTGTGAAGTGTGTGGAAAACAGTGTGTTTGGTGATTTGGTGAGGCATTTGAGTGAATGAGTGTGTGAAACAAAATGAAATGCTTATGGATTGATGAGGCTGTGACTTACTCCTGAAGTTTACTTAAGCTTGTGTGTTGTTAACTTTGTGAGACAGTCTGGTTGCTTTGTTACACATATTGCCGTGAGTAAGATGCTTGATGTGCTTATGTTAAAGCATGAATTAACAAGTGTGCTTGCTGATTTGCGTGAGCTATCATTAGCTTGACATTGGATTTGTGTTGAAAGCATTAGCATGACATTGAAAATGGAAGCACTCATGAGCTTGACATGGAAACTTGAGTAGCCATCATTGCATTTGAGAGGTGCTTGAAGAGGCAAGCTGCTGCATCACCAAGTTAGTTGGAAAAAGTGTTTAGTTGGTTTGTAACTTACCATTGTCGAATTGACATGCTTACTTGACCTACTTGTAAGCTACTTACGTAAGCAGCTGAGTCACCTACTTGTTTTGAAAAAAAAAGTGAAAAAAAAAGAAGAAAGAGAATTGGTCGCATTGTGCTTAGCTTGATTAGACCATTGCAAGTTGATTGGATTGCTTTACATGAGTTACATTGATTTGATTTGGTATGTATTGGTTTGAGCTTGAAAGACTATATTTGTGTTATTGCCGAATTGAAATCCTTGTGCTTCATTGTGTTTCATTGGAGTGTAAACACTTGTGAGTGTGTGTGAGAAGAAAAGAAAGGTGAGCTCAAACACTATAGCGAGTGACCACAAGATTGCTTCAGTGACACGTTGATTGCTTGCTTGCTTATTTATTGCATTTAGCTAACTCGTCATTCTTTCTTATTCTGAGCACTCTAGCTATAGTTTCTTTCGATTGAGTCTCCGTGATTACTTATCTTATTTACTTTATTCCACCTGCTCTATATATACATTGTGTTTCTGCTAGCTTGTGGACTATATCTTAGTTGACCATTCTGGGAATTGAGTTGATTTGTAATTGAATTGAGGAAGAACTCAATAGTGGTAAAAGGCAGTGAGTTGAGCACAGTATCGGGTAAAAGCAATAGAGTGCAAACACGAGTGGATTGAGATATAATTGAGTGTAAACACGTGAGATTGTGAGCTTGAGAGGATTTACATATCGTATTACTTTCTTGTTATTACTAATTTGTTTGTTGAGCTTTGAAATGGCAGGTGTTAGTTTAACCGTCGATGAGAAGCTTGCAGCTATGGATAGAAAGTTTACAGATATGATGGAGAATATGAATGCTGCATTGGAAAGGTTGTCCAATAGTGTAGAGAGTATTCAGTCGGGCAGTGTTCCCAGAGCACCACCACCTCAGAATGTACCACCACCTCATAATGTACTACCACCTCATAATGTACCACCACCTCATAATGTGCCACCACATCGGTACCAACGCAACATATACCATCAGATGAAGAAGAAGCCGAGAATGACTTTGATGATTTTGATGATCTTGATGATGTTGAGGAGAGGTTTCAGCCTAGACAAGATATGAGGCATGGTAGGGGGTTTGGTAGAGGGTGTGATAGGAGGTTTGATGGGAGACATAATAGGAGGGATAGACGATTTGATGATAGAGGTGCATTTGATGATAGGCGAGGGGATTATGATCGAAGGGGTTTGGTAGACGAGGGGACTTAGATGGAGATCTAGGTAGCATTAAAATCAAGATACCAACCTTTCAGGGGAAGAATGATCCCGAGGCTTATTTGGAATGGGAGAAGAAGATTGAGCTGATATTCAATTGCCATCACTACTCAGATGTGAAGAAAATCAATCTGGCAGCTATTGAGTTTACTGATTTGCCATGATATGGTGGGATCAGATTGTTGCTACTCGGGGAAGAAACTATGAGAGACCAGTTCAGACTTGGGAAGAACTCAGAGGTCTTATGAGGAAGAGGTTCATTCCGAGCCATTACTACCGTGAGTTGTATCAGAAGCTACAATATCTGTATCAGGGTACCAAGAGTGTTGAGGATTACTACACAGAGATGGAAGTTGCCATGATCCGGCGAATGTAGTTGAGGATGCAGAGGCTACTATGGCACGGTTTCTTGGAGGCTTAAATAGAGAGATTGCAAACATGGTGGAGTTACATCATTATGTGTGATTTGGAGGACATGCTTCACATGGCTATCAAGGTAGAGAGACAACTCAAGAAGAAGGCCACATCCAGATTTGGTACTCAGACTACTTCTACTTGGAAGGGGAAATGGGTTCGAAGAGAAGAGCGAGATGGAGGCTTTAACAAGCCTAGAGGTGATTTAGTGGAGGCTTTAACAAGCCTAGTGCCGAACCTAGTGGAAGGGTTAAAGAGGCCTGCAGAATCGAGTAAGCCTAGACCTAAACCTGAGGGTACAAATACGAGAACTAAGGATGTCAAGTGTTTCAAGTGTTTGGGCATGGGACACTATGCTTCACAATGTCCCAATAGGCGCACCTTAGTGATTGACAAGAGCGGAGATGTGTACTCTACAGCTGATGAGGTGGTAGAGGATGACGAGAGCCGGAGTTAGAAGATGCTAGTGACCACGAGGGAGCTGCATACCCTTTAGATAACTTATCCCTAGTTGTTAAGTGGCTTGACAGCACAAGTTGTTGAGGATGAGAGTGATCAGCAGAGGGAGAACATATTCCACACCAGATGCCGTGTGAATGGTAAGGTTGTAGTATGATTATAGATGGAGGCAGTTGTACCAATGTGGCTAGCACGGCTTTGATTGAGAGATTGGGGTTGAGTTGCTTGAAGCACCCCAAGCCTTACAAGTTGCAGTGGTTAAATGATTGTGGTGAAGTGAAGGTAACGAAGCAGGTATTATTGAGCTTTACCATTGGGCCTTACACAGATGATGTTCTATGTGATGTGATTCCGATGCATGCAGGTCATATACTTTTGGGAAGGCCGTGGCAGTTTGATAAGAAGGTGATTCATGATGGGTTCAAGAATAAATATTCATTTCAACATAAAGGGAAACCATTACACTATACCCACTTACACCAAAGCAAGTAAATGAAGATCAGGTTAAGTTGCAACTTGAGAGGGATAAAGAGAGGGCGAGTGGCCAAACACTAACTTGGGGGAAACTAGTGAGAGTGTGAAAAATAAGGCCAAGGCCGAGAGTAGAGTTTACCCAAGGGAAGTGAGAGTGAAAGTAAGGGGGATACCAAAGGAGAGTGAAAAGAAGTTTCTACATGGGTGAGGGTGAAGCTGGCGAGGAGAGCCTTTCAAGACTAGCAGCCTGATTCTATTGTTAGTTTACAAGGAGCCCCATGTTTATTTTTCTAACACTGACTCTTTGCTTCATATGTCTATTTCATCTCTTTGCAGGACTACAACGATGTACTGACTGAGGACATTCCTTGTGGGCTTCCACCCATTAGAGGCATTGAGCCCCAGATAGAATTCGTACCTGGAGCATCCATTCCCAACAGGCCATCATATAGAAGCAATCCTGAGGAGAAAAGGAACTTCAACGGCAAGTGCAGGATTTGATGGACAAGGGTATGTAAGGGAAAGCATGAGTCCTTGTGCAGTACCAAGTGCTTCTAGTTCCAAGAAAGATGGGACATGGCGGGGATGTGTGTTGATTGTCGAGCCATCAATAATATAACGGTAAAGTATCGCCATCCTATTTCTCGGCTAGATGACATGTTAGATGGAATTGCATGTTTCAAGATATTTAGTAAGATGATTTGAAAAAGTGGATACCATCAAATTCGCATGAGAGAGGGGAGATGAGTGGAAAACCGCATTTTAAGACCAAATATGGATTATATGAATGGTTAGTTATGCCATTTGGTCTTACAAACGCACCTAGCACATTTATGAGATTAATGAATCATGTTATGCGTGCATTTATAGGTAAGTTTGTTGTGGTATACTTTGATGACATCTTAGTTACAAGTACATCGATTGAGGAACATGAATTACATTTGAGACATGTACTTGATGTTTTACGAAAAGAACAATTGTATGCTAACTCTGACAAATGCACATTTTACATGGATAGACTTGTTTTTCTTGGATTTGTTGTGAGTGCAGATGGCATCGAGGTAGATGTGCGAAGGTGAAGGCAATTCAGGAATGGCCTACACCAACTACAGTGACAGAAGTCCGAAGCTTTCATGGCTTAGCGAGCTTCTATAGGAGATTTGTCAAGGACTTCAGTAGCATTGCCGCGCCATTGACCGAGGTAGTAAAGAAGACAATTGGTTTTCAATGGGGCGAGGCACAAGGGCGAGCATTCCAGGATCTTAAAGCGAAGTTCAGTGCGCCCTTTTGGCACTACCCAACTTCGAGAAGACATTTGAAATTGAGTGCGACGCATCAGGGTTAGGTATTGGAGCAGTTCTTATGCAAGAAAAGCGGCCAATAGCCTATTTTAGTGAGAAGCTGAATGAAGCAGCTTTGAGGTACCCCACGTACAATAAAGAGTTATATGCGCTTGTGAGAGCACTTCAGACGTGGCAACACTACTTGTGGCCTAAAGAGTTTGTGATCCAAACCGACCATGAATCATTAAAACACTTGAAGGGTCAAGGTAAGCTGAATAAGCGACACGCAAAATGGATGGAATTCGTTGAGTCATTTCCATATATTATACGCTACAAGCAAGGTAAAGAAAACATCGTGGCCGATGCATTATCTCGCAGGTATGTTTTACTTACTTCAATGCATGCACGAATGTTGGGATTTGATTTGATTAAGGAACTATATGAGTGTGATTCTGATTTTGGTGAGATTATTGTTGCTTGTGCAAAGTCATCTTTTGGAAAGTTTTACATTCATGACGGTTTCTTATTTAAAGCGAACATGTTGTGTGTTCCTGCTTGTAGTATGCGTGAGTTGCTTGTGAAAGAAGCGCATGGGGGAGGTTTGATGGGGCATTTTGGGATTACTAAGACTTTAGCTATTTTACATGAGCACTTTTATTGGCCTAAAATGAAACGTGATGTTGAGCGTATTTGTGATCAGTGTCTAACATGTAAGCATGCTAAATCTAAATTAATGCCACATGGTTTGTATACTCCTTTGCCTGTACCTAGCGAACCTTGGGTTGATATATCGATGGATTTTGTGTTAGGTTTGCCAAGGACAAAGAGGGGTAGAGATTCAATCTTTGTTGTAGTTGTTAGGTTTAGTAAAATGGCTCATTTCGTTGCATGTCATAAAACCGATGATGCTACAAACATTGCAGATTTATTTTTCAAAGACATAGTGCGACTCCATGGTATACCTATGAGTATTGTATCTGATAGAGATGTTAAGTTCCTTAGCCATTTTTGGAAGGTGTTGTGGGCTAAACTAGGCACCAAACTATTGTATTCTACCACATGTCACCCACAGACTGATGGACAAACGGAGGTAGTTAATAGGACTTTATCTCAATTATTGCGCACTATAGTTGGTAAGAATTTGAAGAGTTGGGAAGATTGTTTGCCATTTATTGAGTTTGCATATAATCGTAGCATTCATTCTTCTACATCATTTTCACCTTTTGAGATTGTTTATGGTTTTCAGCCACTAACTCCATTGGATTTGTTACCATTACCTATTGATGAGCATACAGGGTTAGATGGAAAAAGGAAGGCAGATTTGGTGAAGCATATCCATGAGAAGGTAAGAGAGCACATTCAACGAAAGAACGAGCAATACGCTTCTCATGCAAATAAGGGAAGAAAACGTGTAGTCTTTCAACCTGGTGATTGGGTTTGGGTACACATGCGTAAAGAGAGATTTCCCGAACAACGTAAATCCAAGCTACAATCGAGAGGAGATGGACCTTTTCAAGTCTTGGAAAGGATCAATGACAATGCATATAAGCTGGATTTGCAAGGTAAGTACAACGTCTCTGCTACTTTTAATGTTTCTGACTTAACTCATTTTGATGCAGGTTCAGATTCGAGGTCGAATCCTTTTCAACAAGGAGGGAATGACATGAGTCCAACCACACCAGAGACATTACAGGATGCAGCTAACAACTTGGAAGAACCCATGCAATTGCCAACAGGGCCAATCACACGCCAAAGAGCAAAGAAGATCAGAGAGGCCTTTGCGGGACTAGCTCAGAGCTATGTGACCAGTTGCAACAACCAAGTCAAGTGCACACCAGAGACACATATGGGCATACCAGAGAGGTCCCCAAGCTATTTCATTTGACCCAGATCAGCTCAGACTGAAGCATAGCAGAGCAGCTTCAGCACCAGCACCCTTTTGACCCGATTTCACCCATTTTGGGACTATGTTGAATTCGGCCAAATGGGGGCATTTTTGTCATTTGTGCTCGACATTTTGACTTTATTTATGATGTAATTAGCATGGTTGACTATGCCATTAGGCTTAATTATGCTTAGATTTGTACTTAGCCGGAAGCACGTCAATTTACTATAGCATGTAAGCACCTTAATTAGCTTAAGTGAGATTAGCTTCTAATCTTTGTTTAAGTTTATTTAGGTGCAAAAGGACCTTAATGGTCGTGGTTCTTAAGTGAGTCTTGTCAATTTATTTATCGATCCAAATGGCTTCTATTGCTGCCTCAGCTGCAGCAATAATCCGCATTTGTTGTTTATTTGGCAACAGGAATCTTGCTAGGAAGATTTCCAGCTCACTGTACGTTTACTGTTGTATAATACCTTTGTTATGACTTACAGTCGTTATCAGGGAAGCCAAGCTTTCACCGATTATTTTATGGGAATATCATTTCCAAGAAATGACATATTATCATTATCTTACAGGACATTCATGTCAGTGCACTCCCACTAACCCTTTTATATACACAAGAATCATTTCGTTTTGAATTAAATCATACTCCATTATGATTACATCAAAACGATAATTCCTAGAACCTATGCTTGCTTCAATCCAAACATGGATCGAATAACCTGCAAACCTTGTTTGCTTGTTATGGTACGACAAAACCGACAGGATGTTATAAACATCCTCCGAAAGGTTTCCTTTTCAGGAAAGCGATTTTCCGTTAAGCTGTCATATTTCATAAATGAAATACACAGCTTTAGCAAGCATTATCCAAATGGATTTACAATGGCAACAGGTAAAAGGTTTCGTCGGAATCAACACAATGTTGATAACTCTACCTTTTCTTTACAAGCCTAACTTAGTACGTTGGTATGTTGCCTTCCATGTATGTCTTCCTTGAAGACTTATAAAGTACCAATAGGCACAATGTCTTATGGTACATCAACTAGTATCCAAACTTGTTGATATACATGGAATCCATTTCGGACTCATGACACTTTGTCATAATAGGGAGTTGATACCTTGTATCACTACCTCATACGTAATCAGTTGGTATACCTTAAAAGATTAACATCTTTATGAGGTGAGATCAGAAACCCATACCCCAGGTTGTTTTCTGACTCTCTCCGATCTACGTGGTTCTTGTGTACTCGAAGATTAATGGAATAGTTTCATCCTTGATGAACTATTTATGTTCCATTAGGAATAGGTGCCTTGAATAGTATTACTCCGATTTTCATCGAGTTTTACTATCCTCCCACTTAACACTGCATGTCTGTATTCCTCTCAGGTAAACTGCATGGTGAGCAACAATCTAATTGTTCTCTGGTGAGATGTATAAATACAATACTTATGGTATCCCTAGGATAGCCTACAATTGACACTTATCCAATTTGGGTTCTAGTTTGGTATCATCCAAACATATGCCTAGCATCCCAAATGGTCAGGAATGAGAAACCCGGTTTCTTTCCCGTTCATATCTAATATGTAATCTGTCAAACAGATTATTATGGAACCTTATTCTAAATAAATTATTGCACTGTTAAAACTTATCCGTTGAAGGAAATGGTAGCTCAGAGCGACTCATGATTAGCCTTATCATGTCTAACATGATTCGGTTAATCCGTTCGGACACACCGTCACTTTGACGTGTTCCGGGAGGAGTCCTCATTTGAAAGAATACTATACTCTTTCAAGTATATAAGAAACTTACTGCTTAAGTATTTTCCATAACGGTCTTACCGTGACAGTATAATACTATAGTCGATCTGTTG
>SKCR01013393.1:0-11574 GCA_019454045.1 Zanthoxylum bungeanum
TCTAAGATCTCCTTTTTAATATGTACTTTGGACATGTACACAAAGTTGACAAACAAAGCTTGCTACTGAAATTAAAAGTATAGAAATCTATTCATGTGAGAGCATAAATTTCAACTGAAAGGGCTAAAATGGTGGTCTAAGATATAAAAAAACTATGGATGGATATCACAATCACTATCACTGTGGTGGCTACTGTCAAGTTCTTTCACCATTAAAAACATAAACAAATATGTGGTCTATGAACTCTATTCTTTGAATTGATAAAATAGGGTTACTTGTTTTACTCCTCATCGGAGTCTGAGCGTTCCGAGTTTGTTCCATTTTTACTGATGGCGCCATTGGCCGCAGGCCCCTTCTTTTTTGTATCCTTCTCATCCTCCTCGTCTTCACTGTACTCGCTCTCGTAATCTTCGTATTCCTCTTCTTCGTCCTCCTCTTCCTCTTCAGCTCCATCCTCCACAATGGGTCCTTCTTCGGGCATGAGACCACCCCGAGTGCCAGCCCGAGTTCGTTTCAGGATTTTAACCTTCAAGTTTGTTCTTTTGTCACAACCTATCCAGGAGTCGCACATGCAGTAACCAGTCAAATTGTAGTTACCCTCAGCTGGGGCCTGGATCTTGCCCATCACCAGTCTTGAGCCACTTTGCACCTTCTCAGCTGCTTCTCTAACTGCAGCACTCTTCTCCTTTATGGTTGCTCCAGACCCTTCAATACTATCTTCAATCGCCTTTGAGGCTGCCGTAATAGCTGCAGCTTCATCCAAGAAACTAACCTTTTGGGAAAACCACACATTATTCAAGACGGAGTCTGCAAGAAGAAACCAAAAGTTCTCTTCCTTGTGGAATGGGTAGTAGGGGGCATGGGGGAGGGCGCCTATCAGGCCATTACCACGTTTGAGAGTAACCCAAGCTTGAACAGTCACAATGTCGCCCTCTTGTATACCCTCTTCACCCTCAGTCTCGCATGTAACTTCAACTGTTAGGGAAGGCATCATCTGCAGTACCATCTCAACATCTTGTACCTCTGCAGAAGTAAATCCACCTACTTGAGCAAGCAGGTCAGCACGATCTTCAAGGCTCATGTCCTGGAGCTCCTGGAACGTTCTTACCTTCTGCAATTGAAGAATCGAGACATTAAAAGAAACGCTCGTAAAACCTAATATAGAGTAATGGACCATCTTTCATTTCTTCAAAAGAGTATTTTGATCTTTCATTCTCAATATGAAGGTCCAAATGTACATATGCAGGCAAGCCTAAGAGGAAAGAAAATCCAACTCCTCAACATATACGCAGTTACACACTACTCAAGTCTCAAAACCAGTTATTCGAAATGCATAGTTCAAGGATGGAAAATCTCATGCAACATGGAAGGTATAAATATCCAAATAAATATGGAAATGTAGAACACAGCTTCTAATTTTCTTTTGCTAAATTGTAAAAACAACAGGAAACTGCTGGAGACAGAAAAATACTTGTGAAAACCTTCATGAGCACCAATTAAAGCTGAAAAATCTAGTGCCCATTGACAAACTAGCAAACGGCTGTATTAAAAAATTGCATTCCTGCCTCGTTATAATTTAACATAGAATTTTATCCACTGACCTTGCGGGCTATTTTTTTTATAACAGCATCACTAAAATGTGGCAGCTGCAAGAAGGGTGCAATGCCTTCAGTGGATCCTCCAGTTGGCTTCCTTGAACTAAGAGGAACAGCCTGCATCAAAGTCCACATACAATAAACATATATCTTAAGAGTAGATATCCAATCAATAACAAAAAATAAAAGGCAGCATGCATGTCAAAAATGTATTCCTGGAAGGACAGAAAAACAAGGATTACAAACATGGGGCAATCGAAACTCGTATACACTCAAAATTAGCAAACAATTTTTAATGTACCCAAGAAATTGAAAAAGCAATCCACAAGGCATACTTAAAACTAAGAAACCAGTAAGTTAATACCCAAGAAATTGAAAAAAGCAATCCACAAGGCATACTTAAAATTAAGAAACCAGTAAGTTAAGGAGAATAAAGATATATGAGGGGGTTTAAAAAGGGAGGGAGATTCTCTCAAGGATCAGCTATTCAAAAACCTGAAACATGATAAAACAGCTGTATTTATCATCCAGGAATACGATTTCACATACCAAAAGAAAAACATTAGTGAAAAAAAATTTGAAATCTTCTTCAGCAAGTTTTTAGGGGGAAATACAATACAGAAGACTCTTTAAAGAGAGAATGAGTAATTATGCCCCTAAATAAGAACCTGAATGATAGACTGAGAGAGCTCGACAACCCCAATTGCAGGCCTAAGCCATCCATGGCCCTGGGCTGTGCGTGGTATAACTGCCATCTGAATAGATAAAGTAACGTATTAATAATGGTAACGAAGAGTCTCAAAGCAAAAATAGATGAATAGGTCATCAAAGAATTCTATTAGAGTTGCACATGATTAAGTATCATATATTCAAGAGCAAGAAGTAACCAAAATATTCAGATGCCTCACATGTGAAAAGAATTCACTAAAGCTTAACAAATAATCAACTCACACAGGTCATATTTAGTATGCATATCCTTGTCTAAACCTCTAATAAGACATCGATCATCAGTAGAACATGCACAAAAAATTGTTTATTTCCATCAAATTCCATGCCAAGTGCAATTCATTTTCAAGGCTATGATATTTCAATTTAAAAAAAAAAAAAAATTGCATCCAAAATAAATAAACCCTCTCCAATGTCAGTTATGCTTCCATACCATAAAATCATACATGTTCTGCTGAAATTCCATCAGAATATCAACTTGACTCCAAGTAAGCCTTAACCCCAAAAAGAAAAATCAGGTTTATGAATTCTTTTCACTATTCTACCCTATCTAAAGTAACATTATCCATGATGTCCCATAATAAGGACAACATGCAAGGAGGTCCGCTTGGAAAAGATACAAAAACATCTTTAGAGTGAATATCACTAACCACACTTGAAAGAAAAGATTTGTGCTATAGATCTCCAAAAATAAAAGATAAATGAAGAAAAAATTATTGCCTTTTCTTTCAAGAGAATAATTTTACCAGGCTGCATCTTTGTTGAACTCATTTATTGTGTTAATGATGTCATAAATCATTCAATAGATGCAGTATTGTAAAATGCTATCTTCACAAATCACAGAAGTTTACATTATCCACAACATGAAAATATTACCTTCATCAGTTCTTCTAGGAGGCGAGGTGCAAGTTCTAGCATGCGTCTAAAATCAACTAGTAAAGCTGGAGATAATGCAGCTGATTCACGAGTTAACTGAGCCTGAATCAACAACTCTGTCTGTATGGAGGTTAAGTGCAGAAGCGTAAGAAACTAAAAGATAGAAAAAGAATATACTGTAACTGCTCAGTATGGCTAAATCTTGGGCCACAAAAATACCTTAACTATGGCCGGATGCTGCTTCCAGAACTTTGCTTGCTCCTGCTTAATGTTTTTAAGGTCCAGATTCAATTCACTCCTTACTGACATAAACAGCTTCTGGAGAGGTTCATCATCAGTCCTACGGACTGGAATTTCCATATATTCAGCAGCCTTGATGAACACTTCCATCACTTTGCTGTATAATCAAGGAATATATTAGAAAAACAAAAAACTGTAATATGCCTTTTCTGTTTATGAAAAGAAACATTGCCCGTAAATCTTGAGTAATTTCAGACATTTTTAAGCTAACCAGTACAGTGCCATACTCATATACCGTGTTGAGCATCAAATGACTAATATATGGTTTTCAGGTGATTCTTTAGGGAAATAGCCAGAATCAACGAATTATCATGTAATTACTATCAAATAACATCACTTTGCACATGCTAAAGACAAAACAGCCAGACACGGACTGAACTTAGAACCCATAGTAATCATCCCTTCTTGCCTATGCCTGCAAACATCTAGAAAGGAATGCACGTTTTTACCCGTAAGAAGTTACTCTCATGCATTCTGTTATTCAGTAACTACTATACATGTGGCACAAATAATCTGGCACGGTTGATATGGTAACTTAATTTAACAGAAAAGTTTAGTAGTGAAAAAGTAAGTAGAAGAAGCAGGTACCTTGGGGCCAAAGAAGGTTTCATGAAGTAATAGAATGTGGACAGTGTCTGATGCATGACATAATTTCCCGTATATTTTGCTGACCTTGAGAGATAAATAACAGCTATAACCAACGGCAGGAGAATACAAATTCCAACAATCCAAAGTAAAAGTATGCCACCAGATGCCCCATCAATGTTGAGCAGGAACTGAGGCAGAGCAATGCCCATTTGAAATCCCTGTATCAACAAACTTAGACATTAGTTTCAAAAGAGTTATGACTTGGTGCATTTCAAGAAGAAAACTAAATGCTAATTGCAATTGGTTGTTTCAGAAGAGAATGGAACATTGCCTGTCTACCGTCTGGATGACCATATTTTTCAAAATTCTCGCGAGATATTGGATCTGTCAGAGCTTGGTAAGCCTTAGAGATGTACTCCACAAAGTAGGTGTTGGCCTCTGAAAACATAAAACAAAAAAGTCAATAGGCACAGCCACAAGATAATATTCAAATGTTTCATATTTCCAGCAGACCAAAGCACCAGTAAGCAAACACATAAACAGAAGAACCAAAACGCCATCAACCTGGATCTGGGTTTTTATCAGGATGGTATTGTATGGAGAGTCTCCTATATGCTTTCTTTATCTCAGAATCTGAAGCCCCATGTTCCAATCCAAGTATGTTGAATGGCTCAAAAACTTGCATCTTGAATTAAAGTAGGAAAGAGAATAACTTAAGCATCAAGACAACACGGGTATTATGTAAAAGGTAGACAAAGTGATATAAAATAAGTAGCATAGCTTTTCACAGAAGCATAATGACCAAGCAATCGTGGTAGAAATTGTAACACACATACATACCTCGTGACTTGTACTTTTAATGTAATAAATGAGAATTATCATGACGACCCAGAATAGCACTAGAGACAAGTTACTGCACGTAGAGAAGTTTGAGATCTGTGACAACAAATCCAAAAAGTTGCAGAAACGAACGATGTAAGTCAACCAAACCTTGGAACTCGTTATATATCTAAGAATTTGAGTTACATTAAAAGGTCAAACTGGGAACTCACCCGCTTGAATATAGATTTCCTGTACTTCCCAGAACGAGCACACACTGTGCACTGGCAATGGATGCGCTTTATTTTCTTTGAAAAGGCACGACACAACTTCAGTATCGTGTAAGGAACTAGAGGTATGGCCATAATCGTCAAAATAAAAATTGGGAACAATTGACTATTCTCTTCTGTAGCCGCCATCTTGACCTTCTATCCAGAAACAACTCCTAAATTGCCACTGTTCCTGCAGAAATTATCTGATTAGAACTCCCGGTTCATATAGACAAACATGTGACCACGCTATAAGCCCAACACAGGATATGCACGCCTATAATTTTTCAAAAGAATCACACATTTCCTAATAATTCCAATTTTACATTTAAAAGCAAATTCCAAATCCAACAATTATGTACTCGTGAGATAAAAATTGCCCTGATCCCCAATTCAACATTGGAAACGTATAATCCTAATCCAACATTTATGTACTCGTGAGATAAGAAATGCCCTGATCCTCAAATAAGGTATTTCAATTAACAAATTAAATTCGAATCAAATTCCTACAGCAATAAGGAGGATAACAATTGATTGTATCATATTTTCCACTAAACCCTAGATTACAAAAACAATCAAATTCACATATTATACTCACTTTAGCGTGGGTGAGTGGTGGGACTGGTGGCTGGTGGCACCTTGTGCGGCGGAATTTTGGCGACGGTCTGGCTGGCGAGCGGCAGGATTATTATGTATATGTTATCTTCCTCTAATTTACGAAAATACTGTTTTTTTTTTTAAATAAAAAATAAAAAACAAAACTGATTCGATGTAAATGCAAAACAATTATATTAACAATTGGATTCTTAAATTAGGAAAAAAAATTATGACGTTTAAAAAACAAAATAAAACAAAAGCCTAATTTTAATCCTAATTCTAGTGGGGGGTTCTATCACAGAGCTTGGTGGCTGGTGAGCGTAGGAATTTTGGTGGTTGTGGTGGTTTTAAAACTTCCAGAATTATCAATAATATAGTTAATTATATAGCATCAAGGGGTTTGACTTGACGGTAAAAGGGTTTACGATTTGGTTGTTATATTTTGAGTTCCAATTTGTGATATATTTCTTGTAATTCTCTCGGGTAATTAGGTGTTTTACCTGCTCCGTTTAAATTGGGTCCGGTGATTTGGTTGTGAGATTTCCAATATTTCTAAAAAATAATTAATTTCATGTTACTAAACATATATAAATTTTGAAAAAAAAAAATCACTGGTACATTTAAAATTAGGGGTGACAAAACGAAATAACGAATCGAATTTATATTGAATTCTTAATCGAATCAAAATGTGATTGATTTGTATTTGATTCGTTTACTAAACGAATCATAATATAATGATTCGTACTCGATTCGTTTACAAAACGAATCGAATACGAATTATTTGTTTGTCATTACATTATTTAATGACACAAATTAGCATAATTTATTTACATTAATTTTTCATAAATATATAAATATAAAATATGCAATTAATAAATTTACTGAAAATAGTTCACCAAATATAAATAATATTATTTTTCTATGATAATTGGACAATAACTAATAAAGAATAATAATAAAATGAATCTTAAACGAATAAATAAATCAGGGAGTTTAAATTCATATTCGATTCGTTTAATAAACGAATCGAATCGAATTAATTAACTCATTTATTAAACGAATCCATTTTTTCAAATCCATATTCGGGATCGAATCGAACGAATAAACGAATCCTAACTCAAATTGTCACGCCTACTTAAAATTGAAAATATATCAAAAATGTATAAAATTTGAGTATTCAATTAAAAAATATATCGAATATTGGGTATATATATGTTATATGATATGTGGACGTTTACTACACTTTATGTGAATTTATGTATTTTTTTATAACGTACAATATTGGATATACTATTGTTAATTACCATTTCAATTTTGAGGATTTAGGATATATTTTGGAAATGCATTACTTCTCAAATACTCGTATCATAGTATAGATTTTGAAATAATCCTTTTGTAGTTTGTATACATACACATATATAAAGATGTTTGGTAAATTTTTATTATCCATATCTTAAGAAATTCGACGATTTCTATATTGGTATATTTAACGTATACCTTTAAGTGTTTCAGGAAGAAAAATCTTGCAAATGATACTGTTGATGGTGTTTTCAGGCACTACAAACATTTAAGACAATACAGCAAGGACAAAAAGGTAAAATCCCTGATCGTTTGAAATCTTCATCCGACCCGACCACAACATGAGGAGCCCGACCATTTTGGTTCGGGTGACCGAGCACTATAAGGCCGGAAGAAACATTCTCAGCAAAACAGATTGACATGACCGACCTCATAAGACCGACCAGACAACGAGCCGTGTTCAAGACAACAGCCACCCATTCTTGCGGATAAGATAAGAAAGATATCCTACTCTCACAAGGAGAAGGAGTCAGAATCCAAAAGGGAATACGGAAGAAGAAGGCAATACCGGATCAGGAATCCTACAAGAAGAGAAGATTGAGTTCAAATATGATTTCTTATGCAAATAGGAGTCTGATTTCTGTATTATTATAAATAGGAGGGTAGAGCATGTGTAAAAGACATCTGAAAATCATCACAAGAGTGAGGGATTAGAATCATCAAGTTCCGATTTGTAAAAGCAAAGAAGAGACCCGATGAGTGTATTTGAGTAATAAAAAGTATCACCATGTTCTTGTCCGTGGACGTAGGTCGGATCCCAAAATCCACCGAACCACGTTAAATCTCTTGTCGATTGGTGTGTTTTCCCGTCTCCTCCCGCTAAATTTGCTTTTGGTCCCCCATAACCAAACAAATTCACCGTTGAAGGAGGATTACCTCGGAGGTGATATTCCTATATTACCCCGAGACCAAAATCAGCAGTCAACAGTTGGCGCCGTCTGTGGGGAACTTCACAAAAAGCAGTTCACGTGATAAGACAAATGGCGGAGGGCGGAAATCACCAACCAGGAGGTCCGGCAATGGACTGGATGAAAAAAATGGAAGATAGCATGAGGTCTATGATAGATCGACTAGAAAGAATGGAAGGAGCAAACAACGAGAAAACTGAAACCGGGACCGAACAGAGGAGGAAAGAGAGGGAAAAAGGGAAAAAAGTAGTAGATGTAAGCGAAAACGAGGGACCCAGAAAGAGAGGCCCCTTATGGGATAAGATCTGAAGTGGTAGGAAGAGAGCCACGATCAGAAGACACATGAGAAGAAGAAGAGGAGGAACAATCACTCGACCCCTCCTCCGACAGATTTTACAGCTCCGAGAGGGAAGATAGAAAGTACAACGAAGACGTACAGGAGACCTCCGGGCTTAAAGAACGCCACGCCCGGAACGACAGGCGAACAGAAGGACACAGAAGGCGACACGGGGGCACAACCCGTGAAATAAAGTCTTGTTGAGAAAAGAGATGACCAGATGGGGAGAAGGCCTCAAGACCGGCGCGGGAGACACCCGAGGCGAGGAAGAGGGGTCTCTCCTTACGGAAGAGATAAGGTCAGCACAGTTCCCGAAGCGATTTAACATGCCGACCATGGCACCATACAAAGGCCACTCCGACCCAAAATCCCACATCGAAAACTTTGTCCTCCTGATGGAAGTACAGGGAGTAACGGGCGACGCCATATGCAAGGTATTTCCCTTAACTTTAGGTGGGCCTGCCATCCTATGTATAGAAGTCTGGCCCGGGGAGCATTCAGAGCTTCTCCCAACTTAAGAAGTCGTTTATTTTCCGGCACTTCAAAGGAGCCTGCACCCCAAAAAAAAACAATAGAGAACTAAGGCTCATGAAACAAGGAGACGACGAAACACTGAAAAGCTTCATTGAAAAGTATCACACACACACTGTACTCGAGGTCGGAGGTACGAATCCCAAGAAGCCCTGGAAAGCCTGAAAGGGGCCCTAAGAGTCGGGAAACTGTGGACCCACCTGAGGATCCATGAGACACCAGACTACGCTACCGCACTGGAGATAGCCAGGAAGTACGTCCTACTAGAAAGCGAGAGAAAAGTATCCCAGGAGGGACAACCGCCAGAGAAAGGGTGACAATGAGAGAAGACCATCGGCGACCGAAAGAGAATTCTGGAAGTTCAATCCAAGACCCAAAGAGTTCAAGCCAATGGCACAAAAGGATCAAGGAAAAGGGCTCGCAACTCAAATAAAACCATGTGGTCCGAGAGGAAGCGTATATTCCCCTAAGCAAGACGCCAGGAAATCATCATGGAGATACGGGAGAAAGGCCTCTTAATAGAGCCCGACCTCAGGAGGTTTCCCCCAGACAGAAAAAACAAAAGATCCTACTGCCTGCACCACAATCTAAGAGGGCACACAACCGATGAATGCAAGGACCTGCGGGAACAAATGAGGACCTGGCCCGGAACGGGTACCTGAACAATTACATCGACCACGAGATCATGGCCGCCAGACAAAGGGCAAGGAATCGAGAGGTGAACGTCATCGCAGGAGGGGCAACGCTGGCCGGGGACTCTAACCGTTCGAGAAAGAATTACAGCCGGCACGGGGACAGAGGTGCTGAAAACAAAAAAATCCCCAAACCCACGAGGAAATCGGTCGACACCCATTATGTTCACCGATGAAGACGCTCAGGGGGTAAGCTTCCCCCATGACGACGCACTAATAATCAAAGCAACATCGGCGGCACAGAAGTGGACAGAATCTTGGTGGTTCCCGGGAGCGCGGTAGACATAATTTCCAAAGAAACTTTGGAAAGCCGGGGGTAGAGTACACAGCTCTAACCGAGGACAGCACCCCCCTGTAACGGTTTCGGGGGTTCAACGGTCGTCCCGCTGGGAAGAATTCAACTAGCAATGACGATCGGAGCTGCCCCCAAAACCCGAACAATCATGATAAACTTCACTGTAGTAGACTGCATGAGCAGTTATCAAGTCATTGTCGGCCGCCCCTTCATGATGAAAACCAAGGCCGCAATGTCCTGTTATTACTTGAAATTGAAGTTCCCCACACGGGAATGGATCAGGATCATATGCGGAAGCCAGAAGATAGCCGCCAGTTGTTTTTGCCACTTTCTCGCGAGAGACCCTCTGCGTGGAAAGAGGCACCAAGAAGAGACGAGAGAACAAGACGACAAGAAACGAGAAAGACCCTGCTCCCCGGCCCAATAAAGCTGCACGCTCGGAGCAGCCGAAGAATTAGAAGAACTAAAACTATTCGGGCCAAAGAAAAGCATAAATATGGGGAAGTCTAGACGAGACCCTAAGAAAAGACTTGTTGGAATGTCTACAAGAACCCCGAGACGTTTTTGCATGGGGACAATGATGACATGCCCAGAATCGATCCAAATTCGTAAGCCATCGCTTAGCAGTGAACCCATTACACAAACCAGTAAAACAGAAGAGGAGAATATTCAATCAGGAGCGGTGCAGAGCAATAGCAACCGAGGTGGAAAAATTGCTGAAAGCCGTTTCATCCGGGAAGTAAAATACCCCAAATGGGGTCCAACGTGGTATTGGTGAAAAAATCTAACGGAAAGGAGAATGTGCTAGATTTCACCGACCTCAACAACCAGTCCAAGAAAGAAAACTAAGCGGAGACAAGACTGGTGCTCACGCCTGCAAGAGCCAAAGACAAGCTTTCCCCTCCCAAATATAGACCAACTGGTAGACACAACGCCTGCCAAGGGCTGCTATGTCATGGACGCTTTCTCGGATACAATCAAGTCAAGATGCACCCTGCGGACGAGGAGAAAACCACCTTTATCACTGACCAAGGGCTGTACTGTTATAAAGTAATGCCTTTCGGATTGAAGAATGCAGGGGCGACTTTCCAGAGACTGGTGAACAAAATCTTCAAACCGCTCATCGGCACAACCATGCTGGTATATGTCGACGACATGATAACAATGTCCGGAGAACCAAGGACCATGTGGCCGACCTGAAGAAAACTTTCGAACTCCTGAGAACACAGTTAAAGCTCAATCCAGAGAAGTGTGCATTCGGGGTAGCCTCAGGAAAAATTCTGGGCTACATGGTGAGTTCACGAGGTATGAAGCGAACCCGCAAAAGATACAAGCCGTGCTAGACCTGAAATCGCCCCGGACAGTTAAGGAAGTACAAAGCCTTACAGGAAGGATCGCCGCACCTTAACAGGTTCATCTCGCGTGCAACCGACAAGTGCCATCCTTTCTTCAAAGTCATCAAAAAAGCTCAAAAGGGGGTCGACTGGACACCTGAGTGCGAAAAGCCTTCCACACCTAAAAAATACCTGACCAACAGCCCCCTCTCCTAGCCAACCCCTCCCAGGGGAGACACTGTATCTATACCTGGCCGTCTCAAAGCACGCAGTAAGCTCGGCACTGGTACAAAGACCGACCATATCCAGAAACCGTTTTACTATGTCAGTAAAGCCCTGCTGGACGTA
>SKCR01013394.1:0-11702 GCA_019454045.1 Zanthoxylum bungeanum
TCTATCCCTCATTTCATTCCTCCTATCAAACCTCCTATTAGGACTCCTATCTTACCCAGGCTGAAATCTATCCTCCACATCATCAAGACCATCAGAATCATCAAACTCATTTTCAGCTTCCTCTTCATCTGGTGGGTACATACTGTGTGGTAACACGTCGAGGTGCACATCATGAGGGGGTGGTACATTCTAAGGTGGTGGTAATATGCTGGGGTGGTGGTGCTCTGGGTCCACTACCAGTTTGAATACTCTCTACATTCTTGGACATCTCTCTCCAAAGGAGTATTCATGTTCTCCATCATATCTGTAAATTTTATATCCAAGGCCTCGAGCTTTTCATCAATGGTTAGACCTGCCATCTCAACACTAAAACAAACATATTAGAAATAACAAGAAAGTAAAGCAAATATGTAAATCCTCACAATCTCACGTGTTTACACTCGAATGATATCACTCCACTCGTGTTTGCACTCTATGGCTTTTACCCGATAATGTGCTCACAATCACTGCCTTTTACCACTCTTGAGTTCATCCTCAATTCAAATGTGAATCACACTCAATCCAAGAATACAAACCAAATGTAGTCCTCAAGCCAGCATGAAACACAAGATCTAATAATATATATGGGACAGGTGGAAACAAAATGCGAACAGGAATAGCAACGACGAAGACTCAATCAATAATACATAAACTATAGTATTTGGAATAAGGAAATAAACAATTAGCACAATGTAAAAAATAAGCATGCAAATTCACGGTCGTATGCAATTTCGGGAGAAAATTTGGCACCTCTATAGAAATTTGATGGGAATACCCTCCATGGACACCTAAATGATAATATGGAACAAACCAAATTCAACCAAAAATTTCACTTTTTTACTCAAGTGATCACTATCACTCAAGTCCCATTTTTTTTAAGGTAATTTCAGATTCTGATATTATGGTTCTGAATCAGGGTCTGAGCAAAGTTAAGTTCAGTTTTGATGCTTAAGGTTCTGATTTCGGAGGCTGATTTCAGAGGCTGATTTCAGAGGTTGATTTTCAGGGTTCGATTTCAGAGACTGAGTTCATGGTCTGATTTCAGGGTCTGATTTCAGAGTCTGATTTCAGAGGCTAGTTTTCAAGGTCTGATTTCAAAAGCTAAGTTTCAG
Organism: Zanthoxylum bungeanum; assembly: GCA_019454045.1. Lineage (NCBI taxonomy): Eukaryota > Viridiplantae > Streptophyta > Magnoliopsida > Sapindales > Rutaceae > Zanthoxylum > Zanthoxylum bungeanum. The sequence goes on from SKCR01013394.1 coordinate 1,152, forward strand.
GGTTTGATTTCAAAGGCTAAGTTTTCAAGGTCTGATTGCATAGTCTGATTTTAGAGGCTAAGTTTCAGGGTCTGATTTCAGAGTCTGAATTTGATGGTTTATTTTCTTTTCTCAATTCACTAGGGTTTTAGAAACAAATCACATAGCTGCCCAAGAACATGCTTATTTCTTCAACATATGCTAAAGAACATCAGGAGCTTTAACAGGTTATGTGTACGTCTTTACTAGGTTTAATGAGAATCGTAGTGTATTGGATGTGATGTCAAGATGAGAGTATCACTTCAGTTATATAGAGATGATGGTCACACATGATACGGTGCTAGTAATCGTAGTGTTTACACAATACTTTATATACTATGCCTCATACAGATTATATATTCTTCGTTGAATATTTCTGGAGAATTAGGTAGGCACGGTGCTTACCTAATTCTCCAGAACTCTATTGAAGCCCACAAGCATCTCTATTTGTTTTTTGCAATCGGCCATAACACTCTGAACTAATCCCGCCATTGCTTCTCTGAGTCTTTTGGTCCTCTGCCTCGTAATTGGCCCTTCTGGTACTTGTAATGGGTCTTTTGCTTTGTTGTCGAACAGAATTAATCTGGGATTACTTAAGAGAGAGAAAATTAATCTGGGATTAATTGCGGCAAGAATTAATCTGGGATTAAATTCATCTAGAAGAGAGAACGCGATTATTTGGAATTAATCGGTAAAATAAATTTAATAGTTAATTAGATTTTTCGATTTAATTTATTTATTTGGGCTAAAATAATATATGAGATATTTTAATTGAAATTGGATTTCAATACGAGATTAAAATTGGATTTTAATTCGAGCGAACGAATTAATTTGGAATTAATTCCTAAGAAACTATCGTAATAATTTTGCGAGACATAATTATTTAATTAAATTGCATTTAATTATGTCGCTACAAAAAATTCGTTCAATCGGATTAAATGAACCCGGGCCCAAAGTGTGTTGTGTAAGCCAACTTAAATTTGAAATTTAAAGTGGTGGGACCCACTTGACTTACATCAACTAGTCATTAGATGATGGAAGTAGTTGGATGCATTTAATGCATTTTTCTTTCCAACACATTAACTTGTTTTTTGGAAAAACAAATCAATTAGAACTTTGTTTAGAGATCCTTGGGATGTGTAGGGCACACACAAACACACTATGTTTTGTAACAAGAAACACACTTGGATTCGAAATCCAAGCAAACCCCAAGCAACGGACAGAACCCTAAGAACCGCGAATTTGATTTTGTAGGAACAAAACCCTTCTAATGCCACAAAGAAGACCCACAAAGAACTTGCCCTTGAGAACCTTTAAGATGATTCCTTGTAGTGTTTTGCTTGCAATGGAGACGCCACTAAGCTTGCTAAACTTAGATAAGTCGATTTTAACTTGAGAAGGGGAATCCCTCCCTTACAAGAATTCGGCCATAGCCAAAGCTTTAAGCTTTTGTGTTTACAAATTTCGTTGATTGTCCCGAAACGAAAAATAAAGAAAGTTTAAATAGTGTTACAAAGAGAAACCCTAAAGGCATAAAGACAACAATGCCCCTAAAGGCTAAATTACAAAAATACCAAAGTCTCAAAGTCTTCAAAGGCCAGTGAAGCTTCATTCTGAACTGATTTGGGCCAATTGAAGTGGCTTAGGGCCCTCTCTATTGAAGCCCACATGCGTCTCTATTTGTTTGTTGCAATCGGCCATAACACTCTGAACTAATCTCGCCATTGCTTCTTTGAGTCTTTTGGTAATCTGCCTCGTAATTGGCCCTTCTGGTACTTGTAAGGGTTTTTTGCTTTGTTGTTGAACAGAATTAATCTGGGATTAATTAAGAGAGAGAAAATTAATCTGGGATTAATTGCGGCAAGAATTAATCTGGGATTAAATTCATCTAGAAGAGAGAACGCGATTAATTTGAAATTAATCGGTAAAATAAATTTAACTGTTAAATTGGATTTTTCTATTTAATTTATTTATTTCGGCTAAATAATAATTCAGATATATTAATTGAAATTGGATTTACATACGAGATTAAAATTGAATTTTAATTCGAGCGAACAAATTGATTTGGAATTAATTCGTAAGTAACTAACGTAATAATTTTGCGAGGAATAATTATTAATAAATTAGAATTAATTATGTCGCGATAGAAAATTCATTTAATCGGATTAAATGAACCCGAGCCCAAAGTGTGTTGTGTAAGCCAACTTAAATTTGGAATTTAAAGTGGTGGGACCCACTTGACTTACATCAACTAGTCATTCGATGATGGAAGTAGTTGGATGCATTTAATGCATTTTTCTTTCCAACACACTAAGTTTTGTTTTTGGAAAATATAACACATTAACTTGTTTTTTGGAAAAATAAATCAACTATTCATCTTCTCTATTTCCTCTCCCATTGCCGATTTCTCTAATACCTTGGAGGGCAAATTTTGCTTCAAAATTTGTTAAAGCTAGCACTTTGGGAGTCAATTGAAGGTGATATGGAAACTCACCCAAGAGTTTAGAACTCAACACAAAGCTTGGAGCTTCTACATCCAAAGAAAGTTTTAAATTTTCCAACCGATCAATGTAAGTATTCTGTAACTTAACTTGATTTATTCACACTTTAATCTTGTTTAGAGATCCTTAGGATGTGTATGACAAAGAAACACACTATGTTTTTTGACATGAAACACACTTGGATTCAAAATCCAAGCAAACCCCAAGCAACAGACAGAACACCAAGAACCGCGAATTTGATTTTGTAGGAACAAAACCCTTCCAAGGCCACAAAGAAGACCCACAAAGAACTTGCCCTTGAGAACCTTTAAGATGATTCCTTGTAGTGTTTTGCTAGCAATGGAGACGCCACTAAGCTAGCTAAACTTAGATAAGTCGATTTTAACTTGAAAAGGGAAATCTCTCTCTTACAAGAATTCGGCCATAGCCAAAGCTTTAAGCTTTTGTGTTTACAAATTTCGTTGATTGTCCCAAAAAGAAAAAGAAAAAAAGTTTAAATAGTGTTACAAAAGAAACCCTAAAGGCATAAAGATAACAATTCCCCTAAGGGCTAAATTACAAAAATACCAAAGTCTGCAAGTCTTCAAAGGCCTGTGAAGCTTCATTCAGAACTGATTTGGGCCAAGTGAAGTGGTTTGGGGCCCTCTCTATTGAAGCCCACATGTGTCTCTATTTGTTTGTTGCAATCGGCCATAACACTCTGAACTAATCCTGCCATTACTTCTCTGAGTCTTTTGGTCCACTGCCTCGTAATTGCCCTTCTGGTACTTGTAATGGGTCTTTTGCTTTGTTGTCGAACAGAATTAATCTGAGATTAATTAAAAGAGAAAATTAATCTGGGATTAAATTCGTCTAGAAGAGAGAACGCGATTAATTTGGAATTAATCGGTAAAATAAATTTAATAGTTAAATTAGATTTTTTTATTTAATTTATTTATTTGGGCTAAAATAACATATCACATATATTAATTGAAATTGGATTTCAATACAAGATTAAAATTGGATTTTAATTCGAGCGAACGAATTAATTTGGAATTAATTCGTAAACAACTATCGTAATAATTTTACGAGGCATAATTATTTAATTAAATTGGATTTAATTATGTCGCGACAGAAAATAATCGGATTAAATGAACCCGGGCCCAAAGTGTGTTGTGTGAGCCAACTTAAATTTGGAATTTAAAGTGGTGGGACCCACTTGACTTACATCAACTAGTCATTAGATGATGGAAGTTGTTGGATGCATTTAATGCATTTTTCTTTCCAACACACTAAGTTTTGTTTTTGGAAAATATAACACATTAACTTGTTTTTTGGAAAAACAAATCAACTATTCATCTTCTCTCTTTTCTCTCCCATTGCCGATTTCTCTAATACCTTGGAGGGCAAATTTTGCTTCAAAATTTGTTAAAGCTAGCACTTTGAGAGTCAATTGAAGGTGATAAGGAAACTCACCCAAGAGTTTAAAACTCAACACAAAGCTTGGAACTTCTACATCCAAAGAAAGTTTGACAAGTCTATCCATCTTCTCTCTTTTCTCTCCCATCTGCACTCACAACAAATCCAAGAAAAACAAGTCTATCCATGCAAAATGTGCATTTGTCAGAGTTAGCATACAGTTGTTCTTTTCGTAAAACATCAAGTACATGTCTCAAATGTAATTCATGTTCCTCAATCGATGTACTGTAAACTAAGATGTCATCAAAGTATACCACAACAAACTTACCTATAAATGCACGCATAACATGATTCATTAATCTCATAAATGTGCTAGGTGCGTTTGTAAGACCAAATGGCATAACTAACCATTCATATAATCCATATTTGGTCTTAAATGCGGTTTTCCACTCATCTCCCTCTCTCATGCGAATTTGATGGTATCCACTTTTCAAATCAATCTTACTAAATATCTTGGAACCATGCAATTCATCTAACATGTCATCTAGCCTAGGAATAGGATGGCGATACTTTACCGTTAAATTATTAATGGCTCGACAATCAACACACATCCGCCATGTCCCATCTTTCTTAGGAACTAGAAGCACTGGTACTGCACAAGGACTCATGCTTTCCCTTACATACCCCTTGTCCATCAAATCCCGCACTTGCCGTTGAAGTTCCTTTGTCTCCTCAGGATTGCTTCTATAGGATGGCCTGTTGGGAATGACTGCTCCAGGTACGAAGTCTATCTGGTGCTCAATGCCTCTAATGGGTGGAAGCCCACAAGGAATGTCCTCAGTCAGTACATCGTTGTAGTCCTGCAAAAGAGATGAAATAGACATAGGAAACAAAGAGTCAGTGTTAGAAAAATAAACATGAGGCTCCTTGTAAACTAACAATAGCATCAGGCTGCTAGTCTTGAAAGCTCTCCTCGCTTCACCCTCACCCATGTAGAAACTTCTTTTCACTCTCCCTTTGGTATCCCCCTTACTTTCACTCTCACTTCCATTGGGTAAACTCTCGGCCTTGGCCTTATTTTTCACACTCTCACTAGTTTCCCCCAAGTTAGTGTTTGCACTCGCCCTCTCTTTATCCCTCTCAAGTTGCAACTTAACCTGATCTTCATGGACTTGCTTTGGTGTAAGTGGGTATAGTGTAATGGGTTTCCCTTTATGGTGAAATGAATACTTATTCTTGAACCCATCATGAATCACCTTCTTATCAAACTGCCACGGCCTTCCCAAAAGTATATGACCCGCATGCATCAGAATCACATCACATAGAACATCATCTGTGTAAGGCCCAATGGTAAAGCTCAATAATACCTGCTTCGTTACCTTCACTTCACCACAATCATTTAACCACTGCAACTTGTAAGGCTTGGGGTGCTTCAAGCAACTCAACCCCAATCTCTCAATCAAAGCCGTGCTAGCCACATTGGTACAACTGCCTCCATCTATAATCATACTACAACCCTTACCATTCACACGGCATCTGGTGTGGAATATGTTCTCCCTCTGCTGATCACTCTCATCCTCAACAACTTGTGCTGTCAAAGCATGCTTAACAACTAGGGATAAGTTATCTAAAGGGTATGCAGCTCCCTCGTGGTCACTAGCATCTTCTAACTCCGACATCTCATCCTCTACCTCATCATCTGTAGAGTACACATCTCCGCTATTGTCAATCACTAAGGTGCGCCTATTGGGACATTGTGAAGCATAGTGTCCCATGCCCAAACACTTGAAACACTTGACATCCTTAGTTCTCGTAGCTGTACCCTCAGGTTTAGGTCTAGGCTTACTCGATTCTGCAGCCTCTTTACCATTGCCACTAGGTTCGGCCCTAGGCTTGTTAAAGCCTCCACTAAAATCACCTCTAGGCTTGTTAAAGCCTCCATCTCGCTTCTCATTCGGAACCCATTTCCCCTTCCAAGTAGAAGTAGTCTGAGTACCAAATCTGGATGTGGCCTTCTTCTTGAGTTGTCTCTCTACCTTGATAGCCATGTGAAGCATGTCCTCCAAATCAACATAATGATGTAACTCCACCATGTTGGCAATCTCTCTATTTAAGCCTCCAAGAAACCGTGCCATAGTAGCCTCTGCATCCTCAACTACATTCGCCCTGATCATGGCAACTTCCATCTCTGTGTAGTAATCCTCAACACTCTTGGTACCCTGATACAGATATTGTAGCTTCTGATACAACTCACGGTAGTAATGGCTCGGAATGAACCTCTTCCTCATAAGACCTCTGAGTTCTTCCCAAGTCTGAACTGGTCTCTCATAGTTTCTTCTCCGAGTAGCAACAATCTGATCCCATCATATCATGGCATAATCAGTAAACTCAATAGCTGCCAGATTGATTTTCTTCACATCTGAGTAGTGATGGCAATTGAATATCAGCTCAATCTTCTTCTCCCATTCCAAATAAGCCTCGGGATCATTCTTCCCCTGAAAGGTTGGTATCTTGATTTTAATGCTACCTAGATCTCCATCTAAGTCCCCTCGTCTACCAAAACCCCTTCGATCATAATCCCCTCGCCTATCATCAAATGCACCTCAATCATCAAATCGTCTATCCCTCCTATTATGTCTCCCATCAAACCTCCTATCACACCCTCTACCAAACCCCCTACATGCCTCCTATCTTGTCTAGGCTGAAACCTCTCCTCAACATCATCAAGATCATCAAAATCATCAAAGTCATTCTCGGCTTCTTCTTCATCTGATGGTATATGTTGCGGTGGTACTCGACGTGGTGGCACATTATGAGGTGGTGGTGCTCTGGGAACACTGCCCGACTGAATACTCTCTACACTCTTGGACAACCTTTCCAATGCAGCATTCATATTCTCCATCATATCTGTAAACTTTCTATCCATAGCTGCAAGCTTCTCATCGACGGTTAAACTAACACCTGCCATTTCAAAGCTCAACAAACAAATTAGTAATAACAAGAAAGTAATACGATATGTAAAATCCTCTCAAGCTCACAATCTCACGTGTTTACACTCAATTATATCTCAATCCACTCGTGTTTGCACTCTATTGGCTTTTACCCGATACTGTGCTCACACTCACTGCCTTTTACCACTATTGAGTTCTTCCTCAATTCAATTACAAATCAACTCAATTCCCAGAATGGTCAACTAAGATGTAGTCCACAAGCTAGCAGAAACACAATGTATATATAGAGCAGGTGGAATAAAGCAAATAAGATAAGTAATCACGGAGACTCAATCGAAAGAAACTTATAGCTAGAGTGCTCAGAATAAGAAAGAATGACGAGTTAGCTAAATGCAATAAATAAGCAAGCAAGCAATCAATGTGTCACTGAAGCAATCTTGTGGTCACTCGCTATAGTGTTTGAGCTCACCTTTCTTTTCTTCTCACACACACTCACAAGTGTTTACACTCCAATGAAACACAATGAAGCACAAAGGATTTCAATTCGGCAATAACACAAATATAGTCTTTCAAGCTCAAACCAATACATACCAAATCAAATCAATGTAACTCATGTAAAGCAATCTAATCAACTTGCAAATGGTCTAATCAAGCTAAGCACAATGCGACCAATTCTCTTTCTTCTTTTTTTTTTCACTTTTTTTTTTCAAAACAAGTAGGTGACTCAGCTGCTTACGTAAGTAGCTTACAAGTAGGTCAAGTAAGCATGTCAATTCGACAATGGTAAGTTACAAACCAACTAAACACTTTTTCCAACTAACTTGGTGATGCAGCAGCTTGCCTCTTCAAGCACCTCTCAAATGCAATGATGGCTACTCAAGTTTCCATGTCAAGCTCATGAGTGCTTCCATTTTCAATGCCATGCTAATGCTTTCAACACAAATCCAATGTCAAGCTAATGATAGCTCACGCAAATCAGCAAGCACACTTGTTAATTCATGCTTTAACATAAGCACATCAAGCATCTTACTCACGGCAATATGTGTAACAAAGCAACCAGACTTGTCTCACAAAGTTAACAACACACAAGCTTAAGTAAACTTCAGGAGTAAGTCATGGCCTCATCAATCCATAAGCATTTCATTTTGTTTCAACACTCATTCACTCAAATGCCTCACCAAATCACTCAAACACACTTGTTTTCCACACACTTCACAAGATTGCAACAACTTCACAAAGATTGCAAACAAGCTAGTTCAAGCAAATGCTAGGAGTAATGAAGTGCAATCTGATTTTCTCAAAGTAGATATGAACAATACCTATTGAAAACAAGCTAAGTGACTTGTATATGGCAAGAACAAAGCAAGGGTGGTGATGGTACTTCCTTGGCCGAATCTGACCTGATGCTTTTTTTTTTTTTTTTTTGAAACTAATAACTTAATAACAATGTTAAACACGTCCTAGTAACATAAATTAACAACTAAACACTTGATTCAAGCAAAGAACAAAAAAGCCCCAATTTTGACATAAGTAGCCAAAGCTTAACTCAAAGAAATACTCAAAATTAGCACAAACTACTAAAGGACAGATTGTTATTCATGCAACAAGGATTACAAATCTGAAAGAAACAACAAGAAACAACAAAGAACACACAAGAACACCCATGGCCGAAACTTGAGGACAAATTCCTTAATGGCCGAAATCAACAACAACAACAAAAACAAAGATGAATACAAGATTAAACAACACAAAGGATAGGAAATCAGACCTCAGAACCCTAAGCTCATGATACCAAATGACAAGAACTCACTTGGGTTGGAAACCAAGCAAACCCCAAGCATCTTTCTCAAAACCCCAAGAACTTTGAATACTGATTTTGTAGGAACAAAACCCAACCAAGATCAGCCCCTAACCACCATGAAACTCACGTCCATGATAACCACAAGCATGAAATCAGATTGTATTTTGCTAGCAATGGAGACGCCACTAAGTTGCCAAGCTTAGATAAGTCAATTTGAACTTGAAAAGGGGAATCCCTCCCTCAACAAGGTTTTGGCCATAGCCATGGAAAGCTCAAGCTTTTCTTTCTTTCAAAATTCTGTATATTACGTTGGTTCTCCAAAAATACAAAGAAGAGTCATATAATAAGGGTTACAAAAGAGTAAAAAGGCTAAAATGACCCTAGAGCTAAAATTACCAAAAGCCCTAAGTCAAGCACCTCAACCACGACCATTAAGGTCCTTTTGCACCTAAATAAACTTAAAACAAAGATTAGAAGCTAATCTCACTTAAGCTAATTAAGGTGCTTACATGCTATAGTAAATTGACGTGCTTCCGGCTAAGTACAAATCTAAGCATAATTAAGCCTAATGGCATAGTCAACCATGCTAATTACATCATAAATAAAGTCAAAATGTCGAGCACAAATGACAAAAATGCCCCCATTTGGCCGAATTCAACATAGTCCCAAAATGGGTGAAATCGGGTCAAAAGGGTGCTGGTGCTGAAGCTGCTCTGCTATGCTTCAGTCTGAGCTGATCTGGGTCAAATGAAATAGCTTGGGGACCTCTCTGGTTATGCCCATATGTGTCTCTGGTGTGCACTTGACTTGGTTGTTGCAACTGGTCACATAACTCTGAGCTAGTCCCGCAAAGGCCTCTCTGATCTTCTTTGCTCTTTGGCGTGTGATTGGCCCTGTTGGCAATTGCATGGGTTCTTCCAAGTTGTTAGCTGCATCCTGTAATGTCTCTGGTGTGGTTGGACTCATGTCAAAGTTTTTAATTTTACAACCGATCAATGTAAGTATTCTACAACTTATCTTGATTTATTCACACTTTAATCTTGTTTAGAGATCCTTGGGATGTGTAGGACACACAAACACACTATGTTTTTTTGACAAGAAACACACTTGGATTCGAAATCCAAGCAAACCCCAAGCAACGGACAGAACCCCAAGAACCGCGAATTTGATTTTGTAGGAACAAAACCCTTCCAAGGCCACAAGACCCACAAAGAACTTGCCCTTGAGAACCTTTAAGATGATTCCTTGTAGTGTTTTGCTAGCAATGGAGACGCCACTAAGCTTGCTAAACTTAGATAAGTCGATTTTAACTTGAAAATGGGAATCCCTCCCTTACAGGAATTCGGCCATAGCCAAAGCTTTAAGCTTTTGTGTTTACAATTTGTGTTTACAAATTTCATTGATTGTCCCAAAAATAAAAAGAAAGAAAGTTTAAATAGTGTTACAAAGAGAAACCCTAAAGGCATAAAGACAACAATGCCCCTAAAGGCTAAATTACAAAAATACCAAAGTCTTCAAGTCTTCAAAGGCCTGTGAAGCTTCATTCAGAACTGATTTGGGCCAAGTGAAGTGGCTTGGGGCCCTCTCTATTAAAGCCCACATGTGTCTCTATTTGTTTGTTGCAATCGGCCATAACACTCTGAACTAATCCCGCCATTGCTTCTCTGAGTCTTTTGGTCATCTGCCTCGTAATTGGCCCTTCTAGTACTTGTAATGGGTCTTTTGCTTTATTGTCGAACAGAATTAATCTGGGATTAATTAAGAGAGAGAAAATTAATCTGGGATTAATTGCGGCAAGAATTAATCTGGTATTAAATTCGTCTAGAAGAGATAACGCGATTAATTTTGAATTAATTGGTAAAATAAATTTAATAGTTAAATT
>SKCR01013395.1:0-11696 GCA_019454045.1 Zanthoxylum bungeanum
CCGATCTGTTAGCCCTATTCATGGTGAAGTAAGTGGCCCATATCTAGCTAGGCTAGATGTGAACATGAATATTTCGTGACCTTAACGATGTGGCATCACGTTATGGTTATGTGTTTCTTTTGAAGAACACAATACGAAACTTTGAGTTTCGACGCGAAGTATACAAACAGATCGGCTGTAGTATTATGCCGCTACGTAAGACCGTATTGGTAAATACTTAAGCAGTAAGTTTCATATGTACATGAAGAGTACGGTAGTCTTTCATATGAGGACTCCTCCCGAGACACGTCAATTGATGGTGTGTCAGAACTAAAACCAAGTTTTGTTGGACATGATTAGGTTTTTCGCGAGTCGCTCTGAGCTACTGTTTCCTTCAACAGGATATGTATAACAGTGCAAAACTTATTTAGAATAAGGTTCCATGTAAATCTGTTTGACAGATATCATATAGGATATGAACAGGAAAGAAACAAGGTTTCTCATTCCTGATAATTTGGGTATGCCAGGCATAAAGTTTGGATGATACCAAACTAAGAACCCAAATTGGATTAGTGCCAATATAGGTTATCCTAAGGGAAACCATAAGTATAGTACTATACAAATCCCACATGAGAACAATGTGATTGTTGCTCACCATGCGGTTTTCCTGAGAGGAATACCGATATGCAGTGGTCAGTGGGAGGATAGTGATACTCAATGAAAATCGGAGTAATACTATTCATAGCACGAAGTCCTTAATGGAACACAAACAATTCATCTATGATGAATCTGTACCATTAATCTTCAAATACACAAAAAATCGGTAGATCGGATAGAGTCAGAAAACACCTAGGGTATGGGTTTTCTGATCTAACCTCATTAAGATGTCAATTTTATGAAGGTATATCCACCGACTACGTTTTGAGGAAGTGATACGAGGTATCGACTCCCTGTTATGGCAAAGTGCCATGAGTCCGAAATGGATTCCATGTATAACGACTATTATGGATACTAGTTGTTTTGTACCATAAAGCATTGTGCCTATTGGTACATTATACGTATTCAAGGAAGACATACATGGATGGCAATATACCAACGTACAAAGCTAGGCTTTTGACGGAAAGGTATCGTTATCAACATTATGTTAATAACGGTTCAACCTTTTACTTGTTGCCATGGTAAGTCCATTTTGAAGATGCTTGTTGATAACTGTATATTTCATTTATGAAATATGTCAGTTACAAATCAAAATCGCTTTCCTGAAAAGGAAACCTTTTGGAGGATGTTTACAACATCCTGACGATTTTGTATAACCGACAAACAAGGTTTGCGGGTTATTCGATCCATGTTTGGATCAATGCAAGCATAAGGTTCTTGGAACTGACGTTTTGAAATAATCATAATGGTTTATGATTTAACTCAAAATGAAATAATTCTTGTGTAAATAAGGAGGTTAGTGGGAGAGGGCACTGACAATGAAATTCCCAATAAAGCAATTGGTGAAAGCTTGGCTTTCATAGATATTCTTTCAATAGAAATTCTCCGTAGAATTCTGGGGAGTAACAACCTTTATTCAGGGAATAAAGATCTACTGGGATAGATTTGGAGTTGTTAACACTCTCTGGGAAATTGTACATTTAAAATGTACTTGTATTGGTGTCTCATACGCTTCGAGCATATGGAGTCACAATCAGGTCAATCCAAGTGATAGTCACTGGATTGAATTTAAGGACATCTGTTAGTATCTTAGAGAACTAAAGATGTTGTCTTAAACTAGGGAGAAGGAGAACTTGAAGTGACTGGGATCACTACTGCAAGTTTCCAAAACGATTAAATACTACGGTACTATAAAGTTTGAATAACGGGACAGTGAGCTGGAAATATTCCGAGCAAGATAACTCTGCTGCCGAATAAACAACAAATGTGGATTATTGCTGCAGCTGAGGCAGCAATAGAAGCCATTTGGATCGATAATAAATCTAATTAGATTAGATATAATTCTGTTAGCAGCTGAGCTAGGCGTCAGCACAGGCTAAAGAATTAAAGGTCTCATCAACGATCCAGATATATACCTCTATATCATCTGATTCGTTCGGATCATACATCGTGGCGATGTGATGATCGTGTAAATCGCGTCAGACGATAATTAAGCAAATCCGCTGACGAAAACCTTTCCTCAGCAATTTGAGCGAATTGTACATAGTTCGGGTGTTAGACACTCGAGTGACTGGCTATGTGCCAAGTGGGAGATTGTTGGACAAAATGACCCATAGCGTCACTATTTGCACAGATCATTGTGTTGTTGTAGCAAATTAACTATGTGACAAGGAAATTGCACTCTCATCATTTGTGATTAGATCACCATAGATATATAAATGAAGAGAGGTCCCTATGATTAGTTCCTGGATTGAGATGATATGAGACAGTATCAGTCCACAAAGGATTAATCATTAAATATCCCTAGCCGTAGTATTATCGAGACTGGACATCGATAATGCGGAATAGGCTAGTATTGCACTTGTGTGCGTTGTGAGGGCACAACGGCATAGTTCTCATATATATAAGTATTGGATACTTGTGCAAGTGCGATAGGAGGTCGTGTTTCACCGATGGTACGGGAACAGCTTCGCTCTGGATAGACCCTTCGGAATCCCATTGGTATTATGACTAGGTGTCTATGGATGGGAGGCCGAAATCAAGGTAGGTGTGTATAGTCTTAACCTGAGACTTACATCGCTAATACTTACGACAATCGGTAAACTTTGGTTTTGGTGGTGGGGGATCTTAACTGGTTCTGTGTTCACCTCTTCTGGGTTTATCAGGAATCGTAGTGTATTGGATGTGATGTCAAGACGGAAATGTCACTCCAGTCATAATGGAGATGATGTCACGCAGGATACGGTATTAGTGCTCTTAAGTGATGCGCATCCAATCGTGATATTATGACCAGGTCATGAATATCCGATTATAGAGACTAGTTACCAGACATCCGATATGTGTTTCGGACGGGGCAGACACTTATCCAGCCCCACCCCTAGCACGTGATTATCCGATAATGGGCCGATATGCACAATACATTAGTATACTACGCTTGATACAGATCTTAATATTCTTTAATGGATATGTCCGGAGAATTAGGTAGACTTGGTGCTTTGCTAGGAGTCGACCTTGTCTCGTAAATCGGTAGAACGTAGTACTTGGTACGTACGTGATTCGGATACTCCGACGACCGTATTTACTGCCAGATTATCCGGGGATCTCATGGGTCGCTTCCCGATAATCCACCGATGACGCACAACTCGCACTCTTGAATAATCTGGGATTATACAGAAGAGAGAGAAAATTAATCTAGGATTAATTACAGAGATATTTTATCTAAGATAAAATATCGTCTAGAGAGAGATAACGATTAATTTGGAATTAATCGGTAAATTAATATATTCGATATATTAAACGAAATTAGATTTCGACGCGGAATTAAAATTAGATTTTAATTCGGGCAAACGAGTTAATTTAGAATTAATTCGTTAGCGACGTAAATAATAATTCGCTAGGCGCAATTATTTATTTAAATTCGATTTAATTAACGTCGCGACGTAAGCTCGGTATTTCGGAAATATCGAACCCGAACGCGTGAGTGCACGTGGGCCCACTTTCATTTGAAAGTGGTGGGGCCCACATGACACATGTCATATTATGCATTATTTTATTCTAATGCATTGCATGAAGATTGTGTACAATACACTCAATGGTCTTGCATGGAGTTTGAGTGTTTGACACTCTAAACCATTGCATGATTTGTGTCATAATTTATTATCAATTTAATAAATTTTATGGCATAAATATAAATTAATTTTTGGTAAATCATTTTAACACTTAATACAAGATCATCTCTCTCAAATTCTCTCCTCTCCTCACGCCCAAAAACTGAAACATGTTACTGGTTTTGGAACCAATTCAGGCGTGACTTTAGGGAAGCAAGGGTTGGATTTTCATGGTGAAAATTCAAGTGCTAGCACACTACGAGTCTTGCGAAGGTGGTAGGGAGGTTCGACCATGAGCCGAGATCCATCCAACGAAGCTAGGAGCTGCGTTTCTCATCTCAAAATTCTGTTTTTGGAGGCAGTGGACTGCATGCAGTAAGCTTACCAAGGCAGTGCGTTTTTGTGCATGATTCGTCTTCAAATCGACATAACCGATCAATGTAAGTATTCCGCTATCTTCATTGGTGTATTCACGCATGTTTTCATGTCTTGTTTGATCTTGGGACCTTAGAATAAACCAACACCTCTTGGATCTGTCGTCGACGGCCTTGATTGCTTAAGTACCAAATCACCCTTTCTTCTGATCTTGGTGGGGCGTACTTTCTTGTTGAATGCTCGGGCTAATCTCTTCTGATATAACTGCATGTGATACAAAGACTTCGTTCTATTCTCATCCAATAGTACTAACTGATCAAACCTCTGTGCGGCCCACTCTTGTTCCGGTAATTCTGCCTCTGCTAATACCCTCATAGATTGTATTTCCACTTCTACTGGCAATACTGCTTCCATTCCATAGACCAAAGAGTAAGGTGTGGCCCTTGTTGCTGTTCTTACTGATGTTCTGTACCCCAACAAAGCATATGGTAGTTTCTCGGCCCAATCTCTACAGTTCTCTGTCATCTTGGCTAAAATCATCTTTATAGTCTTGTTGGATGCCTCAACTGCCCCATTTACCTACGGTCTGTACGGTGATGACTTGTGGTGGCCTATCCCGTATTTCTGTAACATTGCCTTCGTCTCTCCTTGAAACTGAACTTCGTTGTCTGTCACAACATGATGTGGCATACTATATCGACAAATGAGGTTCTGAGCTATAAACTTTGCCATTTGTTTTGTTGTAATATTGCGGAATGATTCGGATTCCACCCACTTCGAGAAGTAATATACTGCCACTACTATGAAGCGATGCCCATTCGATGCATTCGGTCGAATTTCTCCCATCATATCAATTCCCCATGCTGAGAAAGGCCACAGCTCTGACAACCCGTGCAACTCTGTATGCGGTAAGTGACTCAAACTACCATGTGCTTGACAATCATGACAGTGCTTAACCATCTTCGCGCAGTCTGTATCCAGGGTTGACCAATAAAAACCTTGTCTCACTATCTTGCGGGACAGATTCAACCTGTTCATGTGCGGACCACATACCCCGGCGTGTATTTCTTCCATCACATGCTGAGCTTCTTCTTTTCTCAAACACTTCAACTGAATACCGTTTGCTTGCCTCTTGTACAGTTCCCCTTTCAAAATCACATACTGGGAAGCTAACTTCTGAATGGTTATTCTGTCTTTTCTGCCTACCCCTTCCGGGAGTTCTCCATGTTCTAGATACCTCTGAATGTCATAATACCAAGGTTTACCATCGTCGACCTTAACTTGCAGAATTCTTTCTATCTCATAAACAGGTTTGCTTGCTGTTGTCAGTATTAACGGTCTCATCACTAACTTTTCTTGATTTTCCCAAGTTGCTGCAAGTGTAGCCAATGCATCTGCCATCTAATTCTCTTCTCTTGGTAAGTGCTGAAACTTACACTCGGGGATAACCTGTGCCAACTTTCTGAGGTAAAAAAGGTAAGGTCTCAACCATTCTTCTTTCAATTCCCATTCTCCTCCTATCTGCTGGACTACCAACATAGAATCTCCGTAGACTTCCACACTCCCGGCCTTCAAGGCTATCAATACTATCAAACCAAAAGCACATGCTTCATACTCGGCCATGTTGTTAGTCACTCTGAATGTCAACCTCTTGGCCAAAGGCAAAGTCTCTCCCTCGGGGGTCACTATCACGATCCCAATTCCGGCTCCCTTGTAATTCACTGCTCCGTCAAAATACATCTTCCATCTCTGAACTGTTATTGCTTGGATCTCTTCATCTGGAAATTCAAACATATACTGATCCCCCTCAACAGGTTGCAATGCCAGAAACTCTGCTACTACTTGCGCTCCCTTGATCACTTTGGAGGTGAGATACTCAATGTCAAACTCTGTCAGCAATACCAACCATCTGTCCAATTTTCCCACTAGTGAAGGCACTGAATGAAGATATTTCAGAGGATTTTCCTTTGCCACTACCTGGATCTTGTAAGACTGGAAATAATGTCGCAATTTTCTGAAGCCCATACCACGGCAAGACAGATCTTCTCTACTTCTTGATACCGAGCCTCATACGGGAGCATCTTTTTACTCAGATAATAGACTGCATGTTCTACCTCTGTCTCATCTGCCTGTACCATGATTGCCCCCAGCGCTTCTGATTCTATTGCCAAATACAATATCAAAGGTCTGCCCGGTCTCAGAGGTTTCAATACAGGAGGCTTTACCAAGTACTCTCTGATTTTTTCGAAGGCTGTCTGACACTATTCATTCCATCTCACGGGCTGATCTTTTTTTCAACAGTTTGAAGATAGGCTCACATACTGATGTCAACTTGGCGATGAACCGATTGATGTACTGAATCTTCTCCAAGAATGCTCTGACTTCTTCTTTCTGTCTTCGGTGCAGGCATTTCTGTGATTGCCTTGATTTTCTCAGAATCTACCTCTATTCCGCCCATTCCCACTGTATGACCAAGCAATTTCCCTGATGTCACCCCAAACACACATTTCTTGGGATTAAGCCGCAGGTTGTATTTGTCAACTCTCTGAAGGAACCTTTCCAGTGCTTCGATATGCCCAACCTTTATCTCTGATTTCACCATCATGTCATCCACATACACCTCAATCTCTTTGTGCATCAAGTCGTGGAAAAGTGTAGTGGCCATCTGCTGATAAGTAGCTCCTGCATTCTTAAGCCCAAACGGCATTACCTTGTAACAATAAGTACCTCACTCAGTAACAAATGCAGTCTTGTGTTTGTCTTCCTCAGCCATGAGAACCTGATTGTAACCAGAAAACCCATCAGCAAATGAATACATAGCAGATAAAGTCGTACTATCAACCAGAACATCTATATTTGGCAGAGGAAAATCATCTTTCGGACAAGCCTTGTTGAGATCTCTGTAGTCTACACACATTCTGACCTTCCCGTCTTTCTTTGGCACCGGCACTATATTAGCCAACCACTCAGGATACTTTACCACTTCCAGGAACCCCACATCTATCTGTTTCTTAACTTTCTCAGCCGATTCTGGTCTCATCCGTCGGAGTTTCTATTTTACTGGCCTCATGTTCGGATAAGTTGGTATTGTGTGCTGGGCAATGTTTCTGTCTACCCCAGGCATGTCCTCATAGGACCAAGCAAACACTCTGGCATATCTGACCAACACTTCTTCTAGTTTCTCCCTCTCTTCGGAGGTAACTTCACTTGCAATCAGAATTTCCTTGGGACTCTCAGGTGTACCAAGGTTAAATGTTGTAGTTCTGGCCGAACTGATATCAAATATGCTTAATTCGTGCATAGTAAATTGAAATGACTCAGGCAAGTAAGCAAAAAAGATGTCTTTATTATTGGATAATGCAGAAGTACATTCAAACAAATCAGGAAGGTAAATGTCTTCATCATCTATAGACATTTCTTCCTCTGCAACCAGGTTTTCTTCAGGCTTTTTGTTCTCTCCCAGAGTCAGGCTCTCCAACTTCATCAGTTCTTCTTCCCAATTCTCTTCTTCATTCTTCACAATTTCTTCAACTATCGGCTTCTTACCCAACATATCTTGGAAGATCTCAAACCCAGGTACCACAATTCCATTAACTTCCACAAAAATACCCTCAACTTTCCTTTTACTGTCATCATAAGCCTTAATAGTCATGCTGGAGGGGTCCAAGTCTGTCGCTTTCATACCCAATCTTGCCAAAATTTTCAGCGAGCACACATTGATGGACGAATCGTCATCCACCATCACACATGAAGTTCTCTTGCCCCTTACTTCGGCCCTGATAAATAGAGGCCTATTATGATTTCTACCCTCCGCCGGGAGTTCATCCTCAGAAAAAGATATTTGCAAAGCTTCTTTCTGAACTGACCCAACAAACATTGCAGGGTTGGCATCTTCCGGTACCACAATCTTGCTCAAGGCCTCAACCATGGCCTGCCTATGCTCCCGAGATGCACATAACAGTTCCCAGATACTCACTTGTGCTCTAGTCTTCCTCAATTGCCTCAGCACTATATCCCCCTCAGTATTTTCTGCAGTCTCAACCACTTCTCTACCATCTGTCAAAACATCCTTACCCTTTTCTGCCATATCATTGTAAAAACGACCGCTGCACGTCATTCCCCTCACTTCTTCCTCATTACTGCTAGAGAAATCAAGCCAAAAGTTTTTCCCCTCCTCAGTCTCATCTTCACTAGTACTATCCCAGATTCCCATGCAAAAGGCTTGAGGGTGAAAGGATTTTAGGACAAGGTCTTCTGGGAGGCCAGAATTGATCATATAGGTTGGTGGTGGTACGGCACGGTAGTTGGGTAAGGGGTTTCTGTGTGTGTCAGGCTGTTCTATTTCTGGGTCAGGTATTTTCTTGGAGTCTATCAGGTCTTGGATTTCATGGCAGAGTCGGGCGCAGTTGTCGGTGTCATGGCCATTTTGTTGGTGAAAGTGACAGTAAAGGCTTAGGTTATAATGTGATGGTGGGGGATTGGGTAATGGTTTAGCTTCCAAGGGTTTTAAGAGCCCTTGCCTCTTCAATTTCTCTAGTACCTTTGACAGGGGCCTTCCAAAGTTGGAAAATCTCTGGTTCCGGATGGCAGTAATTTCCGCAGAAACAAGCTTAGTTCCCAATGTCCCTCCAACATGCCTTCTACTTAAGCAATAAAACTTCATGTTTTCCGCCTCTGCGTCCTCAATTTCCATGACAGTTTCCCTCAACTGCCGAAAGTCTGTAATCATTGAGGTCATCCTCCTCAACTTGCTGTAAATGGAGGGCTTGGTGCCCTTGATAATCATTTTAATCTGATCATTCTCTAGAGGCCTAGTCTGCATCTTCAACAACTGACCTCTCCATTGGTCCACATATTCCTTAAAACTCTCCTCCGATTTCTGCTTAACATTCTCCAGATCGCGGAGTGACAGATCAATCTCTAGGTCAGTGACATACTGCTTCAGGAAGGCATCAGCCAACTCCCTCCAATCTTCCTTCACTTTCTTCTCTAAACTGTGGTACCACACCACGGGAGCTCCCTCGAGCGACATTCCAAACATCTTTTATACTTGGCGCTGAGATAGGCCAACTGAACTCATGACTGATACAAACTGTCAGAGATGCATCCTTGGATCCCCGTTCCCGCTAAACTTAGCCATATCATGCATCTTGAACTGTGCCGGCAACTGTTCCTCGAAAGTCAGCGTGTCATAATCCAGCAAATCCTCATTCTTACCCCTCATCTTGCGGGTAACTGACTCAACCTGATCCCGAAGCTTCTGTAACTCTGCCTGAGACCCAGATACTCTACATGCTGCATACTCTACTATATCATCATCAAAAGTGGGGATATCATCCCTCAATCTGTTCGGAGGTTCCTCTTGCCTTACATCCCCAAAACTACCCCCAGTACGAGACTCGGCTATACCAGCCACAACAGTAGTCAAAGCTTGCAACTATTCAGTGATCTTGGCGAGACTGTTCTCTAACTCATCCATACGGGATACCTCGATACTGTTCTTTTAATGAGCCTTGTCCCTTCTCTAACCCAAACGATATGTATGATGTCTCTTTTAGACATAGAAGGTGTTAACATGATATATGTATGTATGAGGTGCATGAGATGCATGTAACATATATAACATACTAAATCAACTAAAATTTTCAAACAAATCGACCCGTTATCATTTTAGAAGCTTTTGGGCTAACTGTCATAGGAGTGAACTCATCCCAGTTTAAATGGCCCAACGAGTTCACATCTCATGGAAATGAGCCCAACTAAATCCAAATGGTAATGTTCCGAACACAAGCACAAAGTGGCCCATCAACACTTAGAAGCCTTTGGCCCAATCGTCATAAAATACGTTCTTGTCCCAGTTTAAATGGCCCAACAATCCCATATCCCATGACAAATGGTCCAAATGGATCCAAACGACGATGTTCCCAAACACAAGCATAAAAGAAAGATAATGCCAACATAAAACAATAACTTCTACATAATGGCCCATCAACATTTCAGAAGCTTTGGGCCTAATGGTCATAAGGTACAAACTCGCCCCAGTTTAAATGGCCCAGCAAGTTCGCATTTCTGACACTTGTCCAACTGTATCCAAATGAGGATGGTCCACAAGCACATACTCAAGGAAATAATTGTTACTTTAACCATACAACCCCGGTCTATGGGTGGGTTCGCAAGAGTGTAGACAAAGGCTCTCACCGGCGAAGGATGGCCCACAACTAGGTCTCCCCATTCAAGGGTTCGAGCAACCAAGTGAGCGCACCCTTTTTTATACACTAAGATACGTGCCAATGAGCTATGGTGTGTGACTGACTGTCAAATGGATTTCTCGTTGTAGATTCCCCAGAGGGAGGGTGGAGCGAAGCTCTATTAAGTACCCTAGCCTCTTAGGCTCTTATCGCTTGGTGACAGGAATAAACAACGAGTCCTCCAAATTAGTCCATCACAAAAGGCTACGGGTAGATGGCTATATAGGTACCTTCACAGCTTTTCCTTCTAGAAAGGTAGTGAATGAAGGAAGACACCAAACCATTACCTAGCCTCAAAATGCCTTTGATTAAACCCCCATTTTATCCACTATAGACACGGTCAATTAAAACATAAATCCAAACATTACAAGACAATATTTCGGGGTCGATTCTCTATCCCCAGTGGAGTCGCCAGACTGTGGGACACAGAAACTGGATGACGTATGCTGTTCTAGGCTCGCAACCTAGTTGGGAGTACGAAGTAGCCACAAGGGACTAAACCAGAGAATAATGGAGTCGCCACCCGGTGTGAACCGGGAAAATGAGATTTAAGGCCGCACTTACCCCTCGCAATGGAAGACCTCAAACCATTGGGTTCGGAATGGTCCCTTACTTATGTCACTTGTAATGAAAGGATTTGTGTAATAATTTAATCAAGCTTAAGTAACACTTATTTCCAAGAGTATCATGCTTATAAGTTCATATGCGCAAAAATAAAACTTACACCTAAATTTGCATATATCTTACATTTAAGATTGCATGCTTGAAAGTAAATCAAAGTAGCAATGAACATACAACTTCATTGGCATATTGTGTTCATGGAAACACAAGCACACACTAACCACGCAAGTACACATAAAAGCGAATCAAATAATGGCGAACATGTGATTTCATAGACATGTCATACTTATACGTGCGGAAGCATAAACAAATAGCCATTACATATCCATGTGTAAATAAAAGAGTCAACTAAGTACATAATGCAAAAAGACACTTAAGGATGCAATTAGGCATTAAAGTACGCATACTATGACGTGGTGCAAAAGAAGATAACTAATATGGGCACAAACACACATGTGAGCACTTTTCCAAGTGGTACGTGGAATTGTATCCCAAGTACAGACCGCACTACCGTCCATTCGGAATCGGCTACGGAATTTATGTCTGGGTTTCCATCCGATATACCACAAGAAATAATACTCAAATGCTATCACGACATGGATATATGAATTGTAATACGTTAAACACATTGTACTCATACATGTGGGGAATACAGATGAACGACACCTACATAATCTTGCGTAATACAGAGAAGCAATCAGGTTCATCA
>SKCR01013396.1:0-11723 GCA_019454045.1 Zanthoxylum bungeanum
CAGGATTGTCCGATTTAAAGAGACTAGTTGTTTGATATCCGATATATGTTTTGTACGGGGCAGACACATTTCCAGCCCCAGGCCTAACATGTGATCGTCCGATACTGGATCGATATACGTGATACTGCGGTATACTACGCTTGATAAAGATCTAATATTCCAGTAAGAATATTTCTGGAGAATTGGGTAGGCATGGCGCTTTGCTAGAAGCCAACCTTGTCTTGTAAATCGGTAAAAACGTAATACGAGGTACGTACGTGTTTGGATTATCCAACGACCGTATTTACTGCCAAGATATCCGGAGATCTCTTGGGTCACTTCCTGAAGATTCACCTATGATGTTTGATTCGAACTTTATTAATCTTGGATTTATTACGGAGAAACTTTATCTGGATAAAATGCCTTATTAGGAGAGAGAGAGAGATCGATTAATTTGGAATTAATCGATAAAATAATATATTTGATATATTATTAAACGAAATTAGATTTCGACGCGGAATTAAAATCGGATTTTAATTCGGGCAAATGAATTAATTTAGAATTAATTCATTAGCGAACTGAATAGTAATTCCGCAAGGCGTAATTATTTAATTCACGTCGCGACGGAAATTCGTTAATTCGGAATTAGCGAAACCGAGCCCGAAAGTGTTTGCGGACACATTCGTATTTTGAATCGAGTGGTATCCGCAAATCGCATCGCGATATCTCATTACTTGATACAAATAGATGATGGATGTATCTAGTCACCTTTGAGGGATGATACATTATCTCTATTCTCAAAGTAATGTAATGATGGCAAATGATGGATTTTCTTTTGGAGGGAAAACCTTTCACGGTTTTTGAAGGGTTTTTTTTTAATTAAAAATTCATTTTGTATTTGATACATCAATGCTTCATTTGCTCACACACGGTTTAAGAAACAAATTGAGAGAATAAAAAAAAAGAGGCAATAACACTCTCTTCTCTCCTTCTTCTTCACGCAAGCCGTGAGCTTCATCCATGGCAGAAAATTGTTTTCTCCATTTTTGCTAGCACAACAAGGGATCAAATGAGGTGATAGGGAAACGCATTTGGAGCTTGGAGTACTAGAAGATTTGAGGCTTCTCACACTTTTGTTCTTGGCCGAAAACAGCTCAAAGATTTGCAACTTCTATCATTCTTGTTCTTGGCCGCATATCACCCACCTTGGAGGCTCAAGGATCCTCTTCACCATTTTCGTCACAAAGCTTTGTAAGTATGTTTCCGCCATCCTTCAAGCTTTGCATGTATGTTTTTTGTATTTCTATGGCTTAATCTTTCTTTGGGACTAATTATAGAAACCAACAATTAGTTCTAAAGTTATTTAATGAATGTGATTATTAATCAATATTATTCTTCTACTATTCCATCGTGATGGAATTGATCAGTGGGAGAAATCGAATCTTATATGATCTGATTCATTTGATATTTGATGAGTGGTAAATATATCACTATTTCCCACTTATTTGACCTAATATTTTGTCTAGTTTCTTGAGTTTTGTGAATATTTTGATGTGTTTTGTGATATTTTGTAGATAAATAAAGTTTTAGGACTCTCTGGAGGTGATTTGGGGCCAAAACAGTGAAAAATGACACAAAATGGCAAAATGGTAATTTGGCTCGTCGCGACTCGCAACCCGCTTCGTGACGTCTAACGTGCGCTGCCTCATGCTAACATGCTCCGAGGACACTTGTTAGAATCTGAGAAGTTTGACTTTGCTAACATGCACCGAATCTGCTAACGTGCGCCGTGCCACGTGTCAACATCACAACCAATCTGCTAACGTGCGCCGTGCCACGTGTCATCATCCTATGGTGTCGACAATCACCATCGCCATGTGTCACCACGTGTCAGCCACGTCATCACCATGTCAGCAGAAGACCGAGTCAACTTTGCCACGTCGTGTCACAATCCTACGATGCCGACAATCACCATCGCCACGTGTCGCCACGTCAGCTTAATCATTCAGCTCCTAGCTGCCTCTGCCATGTGTCACCTTATCACTTTATCCATTTCCACGTGTCGAGCTCTCCGCGTTCCATGTCGCTAATCACGCTCGTCGTAACGCAAGCAGCACGTCAGGACGCGTCACCACCACCGAGGCCTATAAATTCAGCTCATTCTTCTGATTTCAGATGTACATTCATCTCTGTAATTCTCTGAATAAATAAGGAGTTTGTATCCAGTTTTCTTTTAATTTCAGTTTTGTAATTAATTTTTATTTACTTTCTGTAATAGTAATTTACTTTCTTTACTTTTCAGTTTTTACTATTCAACTATGATGAGGTAACTTCCCCCTGCTAGGGTGAAAGGTAAAACTTTTATTACTGCTATTTAGATTAATCTCCTTTATTATAATATATTCACTACTTAAAATTTGACTTAACAAGGATACCGCTATATTGGTCGATTGGTAATCAATTATAAACTGGTTTTAATTTGACTAAGCAAGGATATCGCCTGGTTGGTCGGTTGGTAATTTACCACCTATATGGCTAGTTTATGAACAAATATTGATACCGCATTTATGGCAGGTCGGACTTAATTTGACTTAATAAGGTTACCGCCTATATGGCTGGTTGGTAATGTTATCACAAGTATATATATTATATTAAGGGAGATATCTAAAATAGTAGTGGTAAAAGTAGATCCTTTAACCCTAGCATTTTATTTTATTGTAATTTTACTTTTTAGTATTTACTTTACCGCATTTACTTTTCAGCATTTTACTTTATGTCTTTTATTTTTAAGTTTTTACTAGCCCTAGTTATGTTTCGTAACTAAGTTAGTTATCTAGGGTTGTGATGAATTTTAATATCACCGGTTTATAAGGGGTTATTTTATAGTTTGGGTAATTTAAAGGTTTACTTATTAAGTCTTAAGCTTAATGCGTCTTATTAACTGGTCATTAATAAGATTGATCTGGTAAATCTAAAATAAACTTGACAAAGGAATTTTAGGTTTCAACCTTAGACTTAGTAGCCCACGATCTTCCTTGAGGATAGATAACCCTTTAATAGATTTCCTTACAAGATAGACATATACCTGTCGGGCGGGGGTAACCACAATTGGAACTTAATCTTAATGAATCCAGGTAATTTGGTTGACATAGACATATGGTTCAATTGGGTTATACTAGGTATTTGCATCTGACCATTAACATAGGCTTTTGCATAATTTCATGTTTCAAGTTAGTAAACCGATATATTACACAAACATGAAATAACCACTTCATCTTTTAAAAGATATTGGAAAGATTCACAACCCTGGTGTAGGACACAGAAATCAACGACGCTGTTCCAGGCTCCCGGCCCGGTCGGGAGTACGGAGTAGCCCGCGGGGGAACTAAATCGGAGAAATAAAATGGAGTCACCACCCACTGTGAACTGGGAAATGATTTAAGGCCGCACTCACCCCTCGCAAGGGAAGACCTCAAATCGTTGGGTTCAGAATGGTCCCTTACTTATGCCACTTGTAATGAATGGATTTGTGCAATAATCTAACCAAGTCTACACAACATATATACGCAAGATAACCTACATCTAAGTTCGCATACAACTATATCTAAGTTTGCATATAACCTATATCTAAGTTTGCATGCATAAAAGTAAGTTAAAATAACGGCAAGCACACAATCTCATGGACACATTAAATTGATGAATACGAAAACATAAATAAATAATATATTTTATAAACATAAACATTGAAGAGATATAATTAAGCTCCTAGTGTGAAAGAAACAACTAAATCATGCATAAAAATAACATACTAAACAACTAAATCATGCATAAAAATAACATGATATTTCTAAAAAATAACGAATAAACACAAATTAGATGAAACGAAATATGTGCGTTGTTGGTTTCTAATATAGTCCCAAGATCATATTTGAACAATGAAAAGAATGAATACTAAAATGAAGTGAGGCAGAAACACACTTACATTGAACGGATTTGAGATGTGTTGAGAAGAAAAATGAACTCCAAGAATCCTTTGTTGAATTCGGCCAAGATCCAAGTCCAAGCTTCAAGCTTTGTCTTTGTGATTCCAAGATCTAAGGTTGGTTTCCCTATCACCTTGTATTGATTCTTTAGAGTGCTAGCCCTTAGAAAATTTGCTATAAATCTTCTTATTCTCTTCCTTTGTTCGGCCAAGATGAAAGAAAATGGAGAGTGTTTTTTGCTTCCAAAAATCGTGAATAGGTGTAAGAGAGAGGGAATGAATTTTGTTGACTTGTATTTCAATTTCAAAAATTAAAATAATGATATACAAAGTTGGTATATGTCAACCATGCCATCAAGTTGGAGTGTGTAACAAGTCTTCACTTACTTCACCAAAACCCATCAACTAAAAGCAACTTAAAGTGACAAGTGACGTGACATGTGGGCCCCACTTGATTCGAAATCCGAGTGGGCCCGCAAACACTCCCGGGCTCGGTTTCGCTAATTTCGAATTAACGAACTTTCGTCGTGACGTAATTAAATCGAATTTAATTAAATAATTATGCATAGCAAAATTACTATTCATGTCGCTAACAAATTAATTCTAAATTAACTCGTTTGCCCGAATTAAAATCTAATTTTAATTCCGCGATGAAATCTAATTTCGTTTAATATATCGAATATATTATTTAATCGATTAATTCCAAATTAATCTTTCTCTCTCTTCAAATAGTATTCTATCCCAGATAAAATCTCTCCGTAATTAATCCCAGATTAATTATGCTTGAATCATACGTCATCGGTGAATCTTCGGGAAGCGACCCAAGAGATCCCTGGATATGTTGGCAGTAAATCCGGTCGTCAGACTATCCGAACACGTACGTACCTCGTACTACGTTTTTACCGATTTACGAGACATGGTTGGCTTCTAGCAAAGCACCGTGCCTACCCAATTCTCCAGAAATATTCTTAATGGAATATATAATCTATATCAGGCGTAGTATACGTAGTATTGCTTATAGCGATCCAGTATCAGATGTCACATGCAAGGCCTGAGGATGGAATAGTGTCTGCCCCGTACGAAGCATATATCGGATTACAAGCAACTAGTCTCTTTAAATCGGATAATCATGACCTTGTCATATTATCCCGATGGTTGCAACCATTTAGAGTACTAATTCTGTATCCCTGCATGATCATCATCTTAATATGACTGAAGTGATACTTCCATCTTGACATCACACCCAATTCACTACGATTCTCAATAAACCCAGAAGAGGCGTACATAAAACCTGTTAAAGTCCTGGACGACGAAAACCAAAGTGTATTGATTGTCGCAAGTACTAGCGATGTAAGTCTCAGGTTAAGACCAAATACACCTACCCTGATGCAGATTCCCCATAAACACAAAGTCATACTACCAATGGGATTCTGTGGGGTCTATCCAGATCGAAGCTGTTTCCGTACCATCGGTAAACACAACCTCCTATCACACTTGCATAAGTATCCAATACTTAAATATATGAGAACTATGATGTTACGCTTCCATAACACGCACAAGTGTAATACTAGTCTATTCCGCATTATCGATGTCCAGTCTCGATAATACTACGACTATGGATATTTAATGATTAAACCTTTATGGATTGATACTGTCTCATATCTTATCAATCCGGAACTAATCATAGGGACTTTTATCATTTATATATATAAGTAATCAAATTACAAAATGATAAAATGCAATTTCATTGCTACATAATTAATTTGTACAAAAACCACAATATTTTTTACAAATAGTGACACTATGGGTCATAATTGTCTAACAATCTCCCACTTGGCCTATAGCCAGTCACTCCAGCATATAATACCTGAACTATGTACATGTCGCTCAAACTTTTGCTGAGGAATAACTTTCGTCAGCGGATCTGCAATGTTGTCCTCTGATGCGACCTTCTCGATCTTCACATCGCCACGATGTATGATCTCACGAATCATATGGAAACGTCGAAGAACATGCTTGGATCTTTGATGAGACCGCGGTTCCTTAGCCTGCGCTATAGCAGCGTTATTGTCACAATACAATGGAATGGGCTCTAATCCAATTAGGAATTTTCGGATCCAAACTGCCTCTTTTGCTGCTTCAGCTGCAGCAATATACTCCGCTTCTGTTGTTGAATCAGCAACAGTCTCTTGCTTGGAAGATTTCCAGCTTACTGCTCTGTTATTCAAACAAAATATGTACCCTGATTGCGACTTACAGTCGTCTTTATCGGTTTGGAAACTTGCATCGGTATGCCCAGTTACCTCAAGTTCTCCATCTCCATAGATTAAGAAAGCATCATTAGTTCGTCTAAGATACTTTAGGATATTCTTAACCGCCATCCAGTGACTATCACCTGGATCGGCCTGATAGCGACTACACATGCTCAAAACATAGGAGACATCAGGTCACGTACATATCATGGCATACATGATCGATCCGACTGCTGAGGCGAACGATATTCGACTCATGTTGTCTCTCTCATCTTGAGTTTTAGGACACATGTCCTTAGATAGAGTTACGCCATGTGACACTGGCAATAGTCCCCTCTTGGACTGATCCATGTTGAATCTCTTCAACACTTTGTCAATGTACGAACTTTGGGAGAGTCCAAGCATCTTTCTAGATCTATCCCGGTAGATCTTTATTCATAGAATAAAGGCTGCTTCTCTCAGATCTTTCATGGAGAATTTTAATGAAAGCCAAGCTTTCACCAATGTTAACATGGGAATGTCATTGCCAATTAGCAATACATCGTCAACGTAAAGGACTATGAATGTCTGTGCGCTCCCACTAACCTTCTTATATACACAAGGATCATCCTCATTTTGAACGAAATCATATTCTTTTATGATCTCATCAAAACGTTGGTTCCAAGAACGCGATGCTTGCTTCAATCCATAAATGGATCGATTTAACTTACAAACCTTGTTTGCAAGTCTAGGTACGACAAAACCGTCAGGCTGTTGCATATAACCATCCTCCAAAAGGTTTCCGTTAAGGAAAGTGGTTTTGACGTCCATCTGCCATATCTCGTAATCGAAATATGCAGCTATAGCAAGCATTATACGAATGGATTTAATCATGGCAACTGTTGAAAAAGTTTCGTCGTAATCGACACCATGTCATTGACGATACCCTTTCGCTACAAGCCTATCTTTGTACATTTGTACGTTGCCATCCATGTCAGTCTTCCTCTTGAAGACCCATTTGCATCCAATAGGCTTTACGCCTTCTGGTGCATCAACCAGTGTCCAAACTTGGTTGGTATACATGGAATCCATTTCGGAATTCATGGCATCTTGCCATAAACCGGAGTTGATACCTTGTATCGCTTCCTCATACGTAGCCTGCTCGTCTTCCTCAATAAGATTAATATCCACATGAGGTGAGATCAGAAACCCATACCTCTCAAGTTATTTTATGACTCTCTCCGACCTACGCGGTCCTTGTGTATTCGAAGATTGTGGTATAGTCTCATCCCTGATGGACTGTTCATGTTATGTTAAGGATTCTGTGCCAGGAACAGTATCACTCCGATTTTCATCGAGTTCCACTTTCCTCCCACTTATCACTGCATTTAGGAATTCCTTCTCAAGGAAAATCGCATGTAGAGCAACAAATACTTTGTTCTCTTGTGGGTGATAGAAGTAATATCCTTTGGTTTCCCTAGGATATCCTACAAATAGGCATTTATCCGATTTGGGTTCTAGTTTGGTACCTTCCAAACGTTTGACGTATGCCCAGCAACCCCAAATCTTCAGGAATGAGAAACCCGGTTTCTTTCCTGTCCATATTTCATACGGAGTCTGTTGAACAGACTTTGACGGAACCTTATTCAAAATAAGTATTGCACTGTTCAATGCATATTCCCAAAAGGAAATAGGTAGCTCTGTGCGACTCATCATAGACCTCACCATGTCTAACAAAGTTCGGTTTCTCCGTTTCGGACACACCATTTAATTGCGGTGTTCCCGGAGGAGTCCACTCTGAAAGAATACCATATTCTTTCAAGTAATCAAGAAACTCATTGCTCAAGTATTCGCCACCACGATCCGACCGTAATGTCTTAATACTTTTGCCGGTCTGTTTTTCTACTTCGTGTCGAAACTCTTTGAATTTCTCAAAAGTTTCCGACTTGCGTCTCATAAGATACACATAACCAAAATGCGATGCATCATCCATAAAGGTTACGAAGTATTCATATCCACCTCTAGCCTGGCTAGACATGGGCCCACAAACGTCACTATGAACTAGGGCTAACAGTTCGGTGGCGCACACACCTTTACCACTAAAAGGTGATTTAGGCATCTTGCCTAATAAACAAGATTCGCAGACGTCATATGAATTTGGATCAAATCCGTCCAAGTACCCACTCTTCGAAAGTGTGGATATACATGTCTTGTTTATGTGTCTTAGACGACAATGCCAAATATAAGTTTCATCTTTGTTACTTACTTTAAGCCTTTTGTTTGTTACATTATATGTTTGAGTTTGATTTATATTCAAAATATAAAGACTGTTATTTGCATCAGCTATGCAAATTTCCATATATTTTTTTATACATAAAACACCCGGTGTTTCTAAATACAAAAGTATACCCACTTTGGGTTAACATAGATACATAAATTATATTCCTAGTCAAACTAGGTACAAAATAACAGTTTATAAGTTCAAGTACATGCCCCGAGGGCAGTTCCAAAACATAAGTGCCCACGGCCAAAACGGCAACTCGCGTCCCATTTCCAACACGGAGGTCAATCTCTCCTGAGGCCAGTCTCCTGCTAATCCGCAGATCCTGCACATCAGTACATATGTGAGTACCACAACCAGAATCAAAAATCCAATTTTTAAAACTAGAAGTAGACATGTTTATTTCTATAACAAACATACATGTAGCCGGTGCCTTGCCCGCTTTAATCTCCTTCATGTGTGCCTTGTACTTGCGGCAGTCACGCTTTCAGTGACCCCGCTTCCCGCACTACAAGCATACATCTTGGGATTTGTCCTTGGGTTTCCCAGAACCCTTTGACGATTTGGCCTTGCCCTTCTTCTTATGCTTCTTCTTTTTAACACCTCCAGTCGACTTGGGCCAAGCCCTCGGAGTCTGAGATGTTGAAGCATAGTGCGTCTCGCACTTCTTGCCCTTAAGGAGCTCTTTTTCTGCCTCACGCAGAGTGGACATCAACTCTCCAAGAGTCTGGTCTTGGTTTAGCATGTTGTAGTTCATGATGAACCCACTCCAAGTGTCGGGGAGAGACTGTAGGATCAAATCCACTGAAGTCTCAGCCTCGAAGACTATGCCCATCTGTCCGAGCTGCTCAATGTCAGCAATCATCTGTGAGACATGATGCTCAACAGACGTACCCTCTGACATGCGAGCCTGGAAGAGCTTCTTCTGCAACTCGTATCTTTGCGATCTAAGGTTAGATCGGTGGAGATCGTGCAACTTCGCCATCATCTCATAGGGATCCAACCCCTTATTTTGACGATGGAATTGCGGAGTCATAGCGGCAAGCATTACCGATTGAGCAGTTGCATTATCATCGCTATGAGTCTTCCAAAGCTCTAGCTCAAGCAACTGATCAGGTTGGGGCTTAGGCCCAAGAGGTCGCTCTATAGTGTAGAGTAACTTCTCGGATCCCAGAACGATTCTGAGATTCATGTCCCAGTCTTGAAAGTTGGTGCCATTAAAGACGTTGTCGCCCATGACAATATCCCTGATGCTCAATTTTCCAGTCATCTTAACCGCAATAGTCCAACTATTCGATTAACAATGTTTGGGTACAGTCTAACTGTTACAAGAAAAAATAATGATATATTAGTCCAACTAATAAAATAATTTGACGAAATAATTTGAAAGCGTATAAAGCTAAGTATTTGAACGAAATTGCAAATTCATTACTAGCCTCCCACTATTTTTCGGCGAGCCTCTAACCCTCTGTTGAGTACTCGGGAAACCTAGTTTCCTAGTGGGCTAGGATCCCGTTAAATAACACACAACCTTGACTTTGGCCAACAAGCTGTATGATATTTAACTAGGTAGATCTCTAAGATCATTGGATCTTATCCAATCTCCTAGATCACGGTAGGTGGACCTCCAAGTCCGAAACATATATACAATATATATGCCAATATATTTTCCTAACCTATTTCCTCTGAATCAACTAAGTCTTGGCTTTGGCACAACAAGCTTAATGATTCCAGTTAAGCAGAACCCATTGACTTTGGAAAGCTTCGTAATCGATGTCGATGGATAAGAAGTGATCTTGACTTTGGCCAACAAATCATAACTTGGACAAGACACCGATATGGAACAAAGCCTTCATGATTCAAACACATCCACGATGGACAAAGGCCTTGACTTTGGCCAACAAGCCAGTGCCAATCTTGGATCTTGAGTAAGAATAACTCAATGGAAGGAAAAACGCTTAATATATATTTAGGGTTTTTTGCGTAAATTGGCAACCAATTTATTATCTTTGTTAGGTCTCATCATACACCCTTAAGCATGCATTCTAAAAGCATAATAAGGCGCGAAAGTAAATTAATAACGATATTCGGATGGATATTTAACAAATTGTTCCTAGAACGAATCACTCACTTTCCTCTCCCCGGCTAGCACTATTCTACTTCTACCCAATTACATAATACAATAAGAGAAACCTCATTAACATTGAGGGGAATTAGGTGAGAATAGAATACAAAGAATCAAGAGAGATAAGGCTGGACACGCAGGTCCAATTTAATAAATTCTAAATTTACAACAATTTCCAAAATTGCACTTTCCCTTCTAATATCCATCCGATATACGTTATTCATTCAACACATCCATGTATTCATTCATAGCATGTTATTCAATCAATCTAATCCAATTAATTAATCTTTGAATTAAGTGATAATCCAATGTTCAAACAACGATTTGATTTTGCGGGAGTCCAACTCGTTTGTGAATAAGTACTCGAAGTATAAATTCTTGAATTATATCGAACTACTCTTTAAATATAATTTAATTCGTATTCAATACTAATTCATTTATTTAATTCCAAATTAAATATCTACACCTTTTAATGCGCTTTAACGACTTAGATTCCAAATCTAATCTTAATGGGTCTCAAAGCCCAATTAACATCCAATGTTGTTTAATTAAAGTCCAATGGGCTTTCAATTGATTTCATAAGGCATGGACTTTGGTCAATATTGGTCAAACCCAAATACCAAAGCCCAATTAAGAATCACCCTTATTTGCCAAGAAACCAATTTCGGCCCATTAGGCCCAATTAAACTTTTAAAGCCCATTTGTTATATTTGGACTTAATGGAATGATTTAGGCTCAATTTGGATCCAATCCAATTGGCCTAAACCAACTTGGCCCAACCAAGCCCATTATGCCCAAATACAACAATTATAAGCCCAATTCAAAATCAAGCCCAATTTATTAAATTCCAATTTTCCAAAATTCATAATTTAATAAACCAAAGTGTTTAGCCATGATTAATCTTTTAAATTAACATTTCCAAAATTCTAATCTAATCCATTAATCATGTTATTCATCCTCAACACATGTCCAACATAATTGATTAAAAAAATCATCTCATTACATGCTACATAGCTCACGGCATTGGTGGGTATATTTGTCCGATTTCATTTTCAATCCGATTGAATTACAAATCAACATTTCCCAAGTGTTCATACTCATCCAATGATCAAAAAAACAAAAAAT
>SKCR01013397.1:0-11683 GCA_019454045.1 Zanthoxylum bungeanum
GGATAAGACATCACAAGTCATCACCTTACAGACCGCAAGGAAATGGGGCAGTCGAGGCAGCCAACAAGGCAATGAAGACGATTTTAGTTAAGATGACTGAGAAGTACAAAGATTGGGCTGATAAGCTATAGTATGCCTTGTGGAGATACATAACTTCTGTGAGAACGACGACAGGAGCTACACCTTACTCTTTTGTCAACGAAATGGAAGTTGTATTGCCGGTGGAAGTTGAAATACAATCCATGCGGGTATTAGCAGAAGCAGAATTGCTTGAACGAGAATGGGCCTCGTAGAGGTTTGAACAGTTAACATTGATGGATGAGAAAAGGATGAAGTCATTGCATCACATTCAGATATACCAGAAGAGGTTGGCTCGAGCATTTAATAAGAGGTTATTCCAAGGGTGATTTGGTGCTTAAGCAGTCGAAGCCGTCGACAACTGACCTGAGAGGAAAGTTCAGACCAAACTGGGAAGGACCCTACATAGTGCAGAAGGTAATGGGAATGGAGCAGTGAGACTGTCAGAATTGGAAGGTGTAGGCACTGCATTTTTGCATATAAGTCTCTATGATGAGTCTCATTTGGAGACACTACCTTTTAAGTCACGGAAGTCGCGGGAAACGGACGTGGGAATGGGAAATTCTGAATAAGTATGTCATCAGATTCATTTCACAAGTTCATTATTTTCGTTCGTGCTGCATTTGTTACCACATTCGAATGTCAAGCAGATTGCGGGCGTTCGTGTAGCGTTCGAATGGGCGTTCGAACGGTGTCGGTATTTCTAGTTTTGCTCCTAGCCTCACATCCAAGCCTAATCAGCCCACCAAAGCCCATAAAACATATCCAAATTAATAAAACACATACTTAACACATGGTGAAATTAAATAAAATCTAAAAATCGAATACAAAATTAAATAAATATCAAATAAAATCGTGCCTAATTAAAATAAATCAAGATATATCATATTCTTAACTAAACAAATTGCATGCCTAATCAAAACAAATTAAATATTTTAACTTCCTAATTAACCAAATCTTGTCTCCAATCAATCTTTGGTTTTCCTTACATAACACCAAATCATATCCTCATTTAATGCACAAATCCCTTCCTTGTCAAGCAAGGATTCACCCATCCTCTTTGTCTATAAAAGAGACCCAAAACCAGGACACTCCTCCCCCTCACCTTTCATGCATATACATCAAAAAAAGAGCTCTCAATTCATGCCTAAGACAATAACAAGAAGCAATAAATTTCTCTTCCCCTCATCCCCCTCACCTTTCACGCATATACAGCAAAAAAAGAGCTCTCAATTAACGCCTAAGACAATAACAAAAAGCAAGAAATTTCTCTTCCCCTCCTCTTTCTACATCACCGAAACTGATCACCCTAAACAACCCTTACATTAACCGAAAATAACCCTTGGAATAACCTCTACATTAACAAAAAATCACACCCCCATACAGTAGCCTAAACACCTTAAAACAGCCCCCAAATCACCTAAAACAGTAACCTAAAAACACCAAAAACAGTGATCGAAATACAGCAGCAAAACAACAGCAAAACAGCAGCGCGACGGAGGGAAAACAGCATCCCGAACAGTGAAGCAGCGAAGGGACACGTTGAACTAGTGAACCGGAGGAGTTGTGGAGCATCCACCCTTCCGACGACCGTGTACGATACTTCCGAGAGTCGACATAAAAGGTTAGACCTGAGGGCACCCTTCGTATTTATTTTTATTCATCTTTTAATCGTTTTAGTTATTTATTTCGTATGAGAGTCGTGCATGGATGCATGTTGTGGCTTTGAATAAAATGGAAATCTATCGCCTCTTGTGGTATATAGGATGGAAACCCAGACATAAATTCCGTAGCCGAATCCTAATGGACGGTAGTGCGGTCTGTACTTGGGATACAACTCCACATACCACTTGAGCACATGGCGCATATTTTGTTTTATGTTGTTTGATTCGTTTATTATCCTTTATTTAAAATATGCATGTTATTTGTTTGTGTAATGATGAGATAAAGCGTATGGCTTTGTGTGGGACACAGAAACTGGACAACGCATGCTGTCCTAGGCTCGCGGCCTAGTCGGGAGTACGGAGTAGCCACGGGGGACTAAACCAGAGAATAATTGAGTCGCCACCCGGTGTGCACCGGGAAAATGAGATTTAAGGCTGCACTCACCCCTCGCAAGGGAAGACCTCAAACCATTGGGTTCGGAATGGTCCCTTACTTATGTCACTTGTAATGAAAGATTTGTGTAATAATTTAATCAAGCTTAAGTAACACTTATTTCCAAGAGTATCATACTTCTAAGTTCATATGCGTAAAAAATAAAACTTACACCTAAATTTGCATATATCTTACATTTAAGATTGCATGCTTGAATGTAAATCAAAATAGGAACGAACATACAACTTCCTTGGCATATTGTATTCATGGAAACACGAGCACACACTAACCACGTAAGCACACATAAAAGCGAATCAAAAAATGGTGAACATGTGATTTCATAGAGATATCATACTTATACGTGCGGAAGCATAAACAAATAGCCATTCCATGTCCATGTGTAAATAAAAGAGTCAACTAAATACATAATGCAAAAAGACACTTAAGGATGCAATTAGGCATTAAAGTAAGCATGCTCTGACGTGGTGCAAAATAAGATAACTAATATGGACACAAACACACATGTGAGCACTTTTCCAAGTGGTACGTGGAATTGTATCCCAAGTACAGACCGTACTACCGTCCATTCGGAATCGGCTACGGAATTTATGTCTGGGTTTCCATCCGATATACCACAAGAAATAATACTCAAATGCTATCATGACATGGATATATGAATTGTAATACGTTAAGCTAAGACTAAGGTAAGTGATACAACCAATGGAATAAATGTGTTTTCATTACGATGCGTACAAAGATAAGGATGACCATATGGGATTTCATAATACATGCGTGAATGGAATAGTTGGCTTTACGCGCGGGTTGAGGATAATAGGTGGCGTTAAGGCATGGCCTTGTGAGTGGAGCAAATGGCTTGTAGGTAATTGTGGCAAAGGGACAATTGTGTGAGGCTTTGTACTTGTGGTAAGCGTAAATTAAAGTTGAGGCTGGTGAAGGTTGTTGCGGTAAAAGGGCAAGGTGGCAGGTTTAGGGGGACATGGGCGAGCAGGTGCGTGGCGAGAGGAGGGGTAAAGTCTACGTGAGGCTAATAGGTGGCGTTATGTGGGTGAAGGTGTGATTAGCGTGAAGAGGCTTAGGTCTTAATTAATGAGGGTTCTGGTTTGTGTATGAACAAAGGAAAATGCAAGTGCTAATAATATGGGTGTACCAATGGTAATAGATCGAGCCAAGATAGGGGTAGATGATGCAATCAATATATGAAAGACGCGGCAAATATCGTGGCAAAGGTAGCCCTTTAGGCTTTTCTTCCCCCAAATGGAGAACCTTTTTAGTCCAACACAATGAGCCCATGCGCTTTTCATTACAATGCGTACAAAGATAAAGATAACTATATGAAACTTCATATACCTGATTGAACACATCATACATTCAACCGAATATACATCAACCGGCGCGGCAAAGCATCGTGGTAAATAGTTTAACCCCTCCAAATAGGGGACCTTTAATCCGACTTACTAAGCCCATTCTCTCGATCGCATCATGCATACAAAGAATAAAGACAATAATATCAAACTTATTATGCCCGATTTAACATATCTTACATTCAACCGAACACACATCAATCGGCGCGGCAAAGCATCGTGGTAAAGGGTTTTAACCCCTCCAAATAGGGGACATTTAATCCGATTTACTAAGCCCATGTACTCGATTGCATCATGCATACAAAGAATAAAGACAATAATATCAAACTTAGTGTACCCAATTGAAAATTTCTTACATTCAACCGAACACACATCAACCGGTGTGGCAAAACATCGTGGTAAAGGGTTTTAACCCCTCCAAATAGGGGTCATTTAATCTGACTTACTAAGCCCATGTGCTCGATCGCATCATGCATAAACAAGTAACATGCGGAATTCAAATGACGAATAATAAATAAATAAAAGCAACATAAAACAAAAGAAAGTGTCGTTTACTCAAGCGGTACGTGGAGTTGTATCCCGAGTATAGATTATACTACCGTCCATTCGGAATCAGCTATGAAATTTATGTCCGGGTTTCCATCCGATATACCGCGAGAGTTGACATGTCTTTCATTTTATTCCAAGGTCACAACATACAATATTTCGTAATCCATGGATATTTATCTACTCAAGGGCCACAACATGCATTTTAACATAACAATCATGCGAACAATACTCAATGAATAATAAAAATAAAACAGAAAACGAATGTGGAAAATACCGTCAGGTCTAACCGTTTTTGCCGACTTTCGGACTTGCATTTCATGGAGATCGGATGGGTAAAGGTCATCAACTTCTCCGGTTCACTGGTTTGCGTTTTAGCTCACTGTTTTGTTGTTTTTCTTGCTGTTTGGCCTCCGTTTTGCTGCTGTTTCCTCTGTATTTTCTGCTCACTGTTCAGGTCACTGTTTTGGCGTGAATGTCTGCTATTTTTGGGGTTAATTTTCTACTGTTTTTGGGGTTAATTTTCTACTGTTTTAAGGTTATTTTGGGCTACTATTTGCGTGTTCAGGGCTACTATTTTGGTGGTAATTTTCGGTGTATGTAGCTGCTATTTTTGGGGTAATTTTCAGTGATGTGTGGGGGTTTATGGGGTTGGTTTTAGGTGGTGATTAAGGGTTGTTTTGATGGTGTAGGGGCTGTGAATGGCTACTGTATTTTCGGTAATGTGAGGGTGGGGATGAAGAGAATTGTTTTCTATTTTTCTTGTGATTTGCGTGTAATATCTACGGTAGCTTGCTGTGATTTGCATGTGAGTTGTGTGTATGAGCTAGGGGAATGCATGTCTTGGTTATGGGTTGTTTATATAGAGAAAGGCTAGGGCTTCTCCTTGTCTCACAAGGAAGGGATTTGATTTAGTGTTAAAGAAGGAAAGCAATGGATTTGATGGAGACAAGATTGTTTAGATTAGGAAGTCAATATATTTAAATTGGCTATGAATGATTTAATTAGGCAAGATATTTCTTTAATTTAGTATATGATTTTGTTTAGTTTGGAAGTTAATATATTTGATTTATCTAAATTAGGTAGGATTATATTTTATGTTTTATTTAATTGGTAAATGGTTTAATTATTTTATTTAATTCAATTACATTATCTAAGTAATATTTAATTTAATTTGGGTGTAATTTAGGGTGATGGGCGTGTGGGCCTAGTCATGGTGGGCGTGTGGGCTAGATGTGGTTTGGGCTTTGTTTGCCTTGGTGAGTGGGTTAGGCGTGTATGGGCTAGATTAAAAGGTTTTTGGTTTTTTTCTCTGGGACAAAGGTGATCTAAACGGAGGTCCAACAAGTGAGCTTGATGCTAAATACGTGAACAAGGATCCCTTCTGATGACCGTTTCCCGTAATATCCTTAACTAAAAAGGTAGTGCCTCCAACTGAGACTCATCATCGGGTTTCACATGCAAAAATGCAATGCCTACAGTCATCCCCATTTTGATGGGACTTGTGCAGTGTGTGACTTTGAACAATCCTATCAAAGTTATGCAATCCATTTTCACTTACCTGGCTCGTCTGCTGCCTCGAGTTGAGTTGGTGCTGCAGTGGACCTCGATCCTGGGACGTACCCCAATAAATGCAACCGACAACGGGGGCACCTCGACCCTGGGACGCATCCCGATATCGCTGGAAATGAGGGCCTCGCCCAAGAACAAATGATGTAGTCGGCCCTCGACCCTGGGACACATCTCGGAACTGCAACTGACAACATAGGCACCTCGACCTTGGGACGCATCCCAAAACTGCTGACAATGTGGGCCTCGCCCTCAAGCTGATATGGGCCTCGCCCCCAAGCTGACATGATTTGGGGCCTCGCCCCCAAGCTGATATGGGCCTCGCCCCCAAGCTGACATGGGCCTCGCCCCCAAGCCGATGTGGGCCTCGCCCCCTGGGACTAATCCCTAAAAAACTGTTGATGTGGGCCTCATCCCCTGGGACTCATCCCCCAAGACTGAAATCGCGTTGACGCTGTTTGGCTCACTTCTGCCGCTTTCTATTTTCTTCGAACCTGCGAACACAAAACCAAGAACAAACACGAAGAGAATGCAATGTTACGTGTATGCATGAATAGTTTTCTTATCCTGTTGGGTTAGGTCTTCTGCCAATTTCCTTGGTGAATGCTCGGTCTTCTTGTTGGTTTCTATAATTAGTCCCAAAGAAAGTATAAGCTAAAGAAATACACATTTTATACATGCAAAGCTTGAAGCATGGCGGAATCATACTTACAAAGCTTGTGACGAAAATGATGAAAAGAATCATTGAGTCTTCAAGGTGGAAGTTTGTTCGGCCAAGGGCAAGAGTGAGAGAAGCTTTAAATCTTCTAGTATTCCAAGCTCCAAGGTTGTTTCCCTATCACCTCTTTTGATTCCTCATTGTGCTAGCAAAAATGGAGAAACGAAAAACAATTTTTCTGCCCCTGTGGAAGCTCACGGCTTGAGCAAGAAGAGGAGAGAGAGAGTGCCTTTTATTTTTTTTTCTCTTTCTTTTGTTTCAAAAACCGTGAGAAAGAAAAAGAAAAAGCATGATGAGACATTTTCAAAATGAATTTTTGATAAAAAAACCTTCAAAAACCGTGAAAGGTTTTCCCTCCAAAAAAAATCCATTAAATGGCCTCACCTACTTACATTGAGAATATAGACAATGTATCATCCCATAAAGGTGACTAGATACATCCATCAACTAGTCGTGTCAAGTAATGAGACTTCGCGATGTGATTTGCGGGTCCCACTCGTTTCAAAATACGAATGTGTCCGCAAACACTTTCGGGCTCAGTTTCGCTAATTCCGAATTAACGAATTTCCGTCGCGACGAGAATTAAATAATTACCCTAGCGGAATTACTATTCAGATCACTAACGAATTAATTCTAAATTAATTCGTTTGCCCGAGAATTAAAATCCGATTTTAATTCCGCGTCGAAATCTAATTTCGTTTAATAATATATCGAATATATTATTTATCG
Organism: Zanthoxylum bungeanum; assembly: GCA_019454045.1. Taxonomy (NCBI): domain Eukaryota; kingdom Viridiplantae; phylum Streptophyta; class Magnoliopsida; order Sapindales; family Rutaceae; genus Zanthoxylum; species Zanthoxylum bungeanum. The sequence continues at coordinate 7,120 of SKCR01013397.1, forward strand.
ATTAATTCCAAATTAATCGTTCTCTCTCTCCTAATAAGGTATTTTATCCAAGATAAAGTTTCTCTGTAATTAATCCAAGATTAACAAAGTTCGAATCAAACATCATAGGTGAATCTTCAGGAAGCGACCCAAGAGATCTCCGGATATGTTGGCAGTAAATACGGTTCTTGGATAATCCAAACACGTACGTACCTCGTACTACGTTTTTACCGATTTACAAGACAAGGTTGGCTTCTAGCAAAGCGCCATGCCTACCCAATTCTCCAAAATATTCTTACTGGAATATTAGATCTTTATCAAGCGTAGTATACCGTAGTATCGCGTACATCGATCCAGTATCGGACGATCACATGTTAGGCCTGGGGCTGGAAATGTGTCTGCCCCGTACGAAACATATATCGGACATCAAACAACTAGTCTCTTTAAATCGGACAATCCTGACCTGGTCATATTGTCCCGACGGTTGCAACCTTTTATAGAGTACTAGTTCTGTATCCTGCGTGATCATCATCTCCATATGTCTGAAGTGATACTTCCATCTTGACATCACATCCAGTACACTACGATTCTCGATAAACCCAAAGAGGCGTACACAGAACCGGTTAAAGCCCCGAACCACCAAAACAAAGTTTACCGATTGTCGCAAGTACTAGCGATGCAAGTCTCAGGTTAAGACCATATACACCTACCCTGATGCAGCCTCCCATAGACACGCATACATACTACCAATGGGATTCCGCAGGGTCTGTCCAGAGCGAAGCTGTTTTCCGTACCATCGGTAAAACACAACCTCCTATCGCACTTGCATAAGTATCCAATACTTAAATATATGAGAACTATACCGTTGTGCCATCACAACTCGCACAAGTGCAATACTAGTCTATTCCGCATTATCGATGTCCGATCTCGATAATACTCCGACTAGGGATATTTAATGATTAAACCTTTATATTGATACTGTCTCATATCATCTCAATACGGAACTAATCATATGGACTTTTGCCATTAATATATCAAAGTAAATAATTTTACAAAACGGCAAAAGGCAATTTCATTATCACATAGTTGATTTTGTACAATAATACAATATCATTTACAAAACAGTGACGCTATTGGTCATAATGTCTAACAATCTCCCACTTGGCCTATAGCCAGTCACTCAAGCATCTAATACCTGAACTATGTATATGTCGTTCAAACACATCTTGAAGAACAGCCTTCGTCAGCGGATCTGCAATGTTGTCATCCGATGCGACCTTCTCGACTTTTACATCGCCACGATGTATAATCTCCCGAATCACATGGTAACGCCGAAGAACATGCTTGGATCGTTGGTGAGACCTTGGTTCCTTAGCTTGTGCTATAGCCCCGTTATTGTCACAATACAATGGCATGGGCTCAGCTGCTAACGGAACTAATCCTAATCCGATTAGGAATTTTCGGATCCAAACTGCCTCCTTTGCTGCTTCCGACGCAGCAATATACTCCGCTTCTGTTGTTGAATCGGCAACAGTATCTTGCTTGGAAGATTTCCAGCTCACTGCTCCGTTATTCAAACAAAAAATGTACCCCGATTGCGACTTGAAGTCGTCCTTGTCGGTTTGGAAACTTGCATCGGTGTACCCAGACCTCAAGTTCTCCACCTCCATAAATTAAGAAAGCATCCTTAGTTCGTCTAAGATACTTAAGGATATTCTTACTGCCATCCAGTGACCTTCACCTGGATCGGCCTGAAAGCGACTGCACATGCTCAAAGCATATGACACATCAGGTCGCGTACATATCATGGCATACATGATCGATCCGACTGCCGAGGCGAATGGTATCCGACTCATGTTATCTCTCTCTCTCTTTAGTCTTGGACACATGTCTTTAGACAGAAGATACCACGCGACATTGGCATCAATCCCTTCTTGGATTGATCCATGTTGAATCGCTTCAACACTTTGTCAATAATGTACTCTGGGAGAGTCCAAGCAGCTTTCTAGATCTATCCCGTAGATCTTTATTCCCAGAATAAGGCTGCTTCTCCAGATCTTTCATGGAGAATTTTAATGAAAGCCAAGCTTTCACCGACGTTAGCATGGGAATGTCATGCCTATAAGCAATACGTCGTCGACATAAAGGACAATAAAAGTCAGTGCTCTCCCACTAACCTTCTTGTATACACAAGGTCATCATCGTTTTGTACGAAATCATATTCTTTTATGATCTCATCAAAACGCTGATTCCATGACCGTGATGCTTGCTTCAATCCATAAATGGATCGATTTAACTTACAAACCTTGTTTGCAAGTCTAGGTACGATAAAACCGTCAGGTTGTTGCATATAAACATCCTCCAAAAGGTTTCCGTTAGGAAAGCAGTTTTTAACGTCCATCTGCCATATCTCGTAATCGAAATATGCAGCTATTGCAAGCATTATCCGAATGGATTTAATCATGGCAACGGGTGAGAAAGTTTCGTCATAATCAATACCATATTGTTGACGATACCCCTTTGCTACAAGCCTAGCTTTGTACGTTTGAACGTTGCCATCCATGTCGGTCTTCTTCTTGAAGATCCATCTGCATCCATAGGCATTACGCCTTCTGGTGCATCAACCAGTGTCCAAACTTGGTTGGCGTACATGGAATCCATCTCGGACTTCATGGCTTCTTGCCATAAAGCGGAATCAATATTCTGTATTGCTTCCTCATACGTAGTCGGTTCATTATCCTCAATAAGATTAATATCTACATGAGGCGAGATCAGGAATCCATACCTCTCAGGTACGTCCTGACTCTCTCCGACCTACGCGGTCCTTGTGTATATGAAGATTGTGGTACAGACTCATCCTGGATGGTCTGTTTATGTTCCGTCGTTGATTCATTGCCAGGAACAGTATCACTACGATTTTCATCGAGCTCCACTTTCCTCCCACTTACCACTGCATCTAGGAATTCCTTCTCAAGGAAAAATGCATGTAGAGCAACAATACTTTGTTCTCTTGTGGGTGATAGAAGTAATATCCTTTGGTTTCCTTAGGATATCCCACGAAAAGGCATTTATCTGATTTGGGTTCTAGTTTGGTACCTTCCAAACGTTTAACATATGCCCAGCATCCCCAAATCTTCAGGAAAGAGAAACCTGGTTTCCTCCCTGTCCATATCTCATATGGAGTCTGTTCAACAGACTTTGACGGAACCTTATTCAAAATAAGTACTGCACTGTTTAATGCGTATCCCCAGAAGGATATAGGTAGCTCAGTGCGACTCATCATGGACCTTACCATGTCTAACAAGGTACGGTTTCTTCGTTCAGACACACCGTTAAATTGCGGTGTTCCAGGAGGAGTCCACTGTGAAAGAATACCATTTTCTTTCAAGTAATCTTGAAACTCATAACTTAAGTATTCGCCACACGGTCCGACCGCAATGTCTTAATACTCTTGCCTGTTTGTTTTTCTACTTCGTGTCGAAACTCTTTGAATTTCTCAAAATTTCCGACTTGTGTCTCATTAGATACACATAACCATAACGAGATGCATCATCCGTAAAGGTTACGAAGTAATGATATCCACCTCTAGCCTGGCTAGACATGGGCCCACATACGTCGCTATGAACGAGGGCTAACAGTTCTGTGGCACGTTCACCTTTACCACTAAAAGGTGATTTAGGCATTTGCCTAAAAGACAAGATTCGCAGACATCATATGAATTAAGATCAAATCCGTCCAATTACCCCACTCTTCGAAAGTGTGGATATGCGAGTCTTGTTAATGTGTCCTAGAGGACAATGCCACATGTAAGCTTCATCTTTTAGATTACTTTTTTGAGCCTTTTGTTTGTTATTTTATGTTTAGGAGATTCATTTATATTCAAAATATAAAGGCCATTATTTGCAACACAGTGCAAATTTCTGCATCATTTTTATATAATAACACCCAGTGTTTTTCTAAATACAAAAGTGTACCCATGTTGGGTTAACAAAGATACAGATATGATATTCTAGTCAAACTAGGTATATAATAACAGTTCAAAAGTTTAAGCACATGCCCCGAGGGCAATTCCAAACAAAAGTCCCTACAGCCAAAACAGCAACTGGAGTTCCTTTCCGACTCGTAGATCAATCTCCCCTGAAGCCAAGCATCCTGCTATTCTGCAGATCCTGCAAATCAGTACATATATGAGCAGCACAACCAGAATCAAAAATCCATTTTTAAAACTAGAAGTATCATATTTATCTCAATAACAAACATACAGAGGCTAGTGCCTTGCCTGCCTTGATATCCCCCTGTGTCCCTTGCCCATTCGGCAGTCACGTTTCCAGTGACCCTTCTTGCCGCAGTTGAGGCAGACATCTTGAGACTTATCCCTTGGCTTCCCAGAAGCTTTTGTCAACTTGCATTTACCCATTTTCTTATGTTTCTTCTTCCTCACCCCTCCAGTAGCTTGGGCCCAGCCCTTGGCCTCTGAGAGGTCGATGCATAGTGCGCCTCGTGCTTGCCCCCTTTTTGGAGTTCTTTTTCAGACTCCTTCAAGATGGATAACAGCTCTCCAGAGAGTCATCCGTGTCCATCAACT
>SKCR01013398.1:0-12079 GCA_019454045.1 Zanthoxylum bungeanum
GATTGTGACACGGCTCAGTCGATCATGCTTGCTTCAATGACTCAACACTTTTGCCGCCGCCAGAATAGGGACTTGGATCCTTATATATGATGGCAAGATTGCAAGATCTTCACCGCACTAATAAGCGGATGGCAAGGTACGAGTTGGTGAAGAAAATCTTTCGCTCCCGTTTGACTGATGGTAGTTCTGTTGAGGTCCATGGGACTCAAATGATAGCCGATCTTGATGAATTGGCTAATATGGGTATAGTCTTGGAGGCTGAGCTGGCTATAGATGTAATTCTACAGTCACTACCCGATACTTGGAAACAGATTGTCATCAACTACAAATTGATGAATTCGGATGATACTCTTGGAAAGTTATTGTCGATTCTCAAGGAGTCAGAGAAAGAGCTTCTGAAAGGCAACAAGCGCGAGGCGCACTTTGCATCAACATCTCAAACGCCGAAAGCTGGGCTCAAGGCAACTGGGGGTGTTAAGAAGAAAAAGCATAGAAATAAAGGCAATGCCAAGTCAACAAAGGCTTCTGGGAAGCCAAGGGACAAGTCTCAAGATGTTTGCCTGAAATGCGGCAAGAAAGGTCACTGGAAGCGTGACTGCCGCATGAACAAGGGACATAAGGAGGACATACAGGCGGGCAAGGCACCGGCCTCAGGTATGTTTGTTATTGAGATAAATATGACTACTTCTAGTCTTAATAAATTGGATTTTTGATTCTGGCTGTGGTTCTCGTATTTGTACTGATGTGCAGGATCTGCATGATAGTAGGAGACTGGCTTCGGGGGAGGTAGATCTACGAGTTGGAAATGGAACTTCTGTTTGCTTTTTTGGCCGTAGGCACTTTTGTTTTGGAACTGCCCTCAGGGCATGTACTTGAACTAAATGACTGTTATTTTGTTCCTAGTTTAAACTAAGAATATTATTTCTGTATCTTTGTTAACCCAGTATGGTACACTTTGTATTTAAAAACACCAGGTGTTATTTATATAAAAATGATGCAGAAATTTGCAGTGCCGATGCAAATAATGGTCTTTATATTTTGAATATAAACAAATCTCCAAACGTAAAATAACAAACAAAAGGCTCAAATTGAGTAATCCAAAGGAAGAAACTTATATGTGGCATTGTCGTCTGGGACACATCAACAAGACTCGCATATCCACACTTTCGAAGAGTGGGACTTGGACGGATTTGATCCAAATTCATATGACGTCTGCGAATCTTGTTTATTAGGCAAAATGCCTAAATCACCTTTTAGTGGTAAAGGTGAACGAGCCACTGAACTGTTAGCCCTCGTTCATAGTGACGTTTGTGGGCCCATGTCTAGCCAGGCTAGAGGTGGATACCGATACTTCGTAACCTTTACGGATGATGCATCGCGTTATGGTTATGTGTATCTAATGATGCACAAGTCGGAAACTTTTGAGAAATTCAAAGAGTTTCGACACGAAGTTGAAAAAAACAGGCAAGAGTATTAAAACATTACGGTCGGACCGTGGTGGCGAATACTTAAGTAATGAGTTTCAAGATTACCTGAAAGAATATGGTATTCTTTCACAATGGACTCCTCCTGGAACACCACAATTAATGGTGTGTCTGAACGGAGAAACCGTACCTTGCTTGACATGGTAAGGTCGATGATGAGTCGCACTGAGCTACCTATATCCTTCTGGGGCATGCATTAGAAAGTGCAATTCTTATTTTGAATAGGGTTCCGTCAAAGTCTGTTGAACAGACTCCGTATGAGATATGGACAGGAAAGAAACCAGGTTTCTCATTCCTGAAGATTTGGGGTTGCTGGGCATACGTCAAACGTTTGGAAGGTACCAAACTTGAACCCAAATCAGATAAATGCCTATTTGTTGGATATCCTAGGGAAACCAAAGGATATTACTTCTATTACCCACAAGAGAACAAAGTATTTGTTGCTCTACATGCGGTTTTCCTTGAGAAGGAATTCCTAAATGCAGTATTTAGTGGGAGGAAAGTAGAACTCGATGAAAGTCGTAGTGATACTGTTCCTGGCAATGAATCGAGAACGGAACATGAACAGTCCATCCAGGATGAGACTGAACCACAATCTTCAATTACACAAGGACTACGTAGGTCGGAGAGAGTCAGGGTAATACCTGAGAGGTATGGATTCCTGATCTCACCTCATGTAGATATTAATCTTATTGAGGATACTGAACCGACTACGTATGAGGAAGCGATACAAGGTATCGAATCCACTTTATGGCAAGAGGCCATGAAGGCCGAAATGGATTCCATGTATACCAACCAAGTTTGGACACTGGTTGATGCACCAGAAGGCGTAAAGCCTATTGGATGCAAATGGGTCTTCAAGAAGAAGACAGACATGGATGGCAACGTACAAACGTACAAAGCTAGGCTCGTAGCGAAGGGGTATCGTCAACAACTTGGAGTTGATTATGACGAAACTTTCTCACCCGTTGCCATGATTAAATCCATTCGGATAATGCTTGCGATAGCTGCATATTACGATTACGAAATATGGCAGATGGACGTTAAAACCGCTTTCCTTAACGAAAACCTGTTGGAGGATGTTTATATGCAACAACCTGACGGTTTTATCGCACCAAGACTTGCAAACAAGGTTTGTAAGTTAAATCGGTCCATTTATGGACTGAAGCAAGCATCGAGGTCATGGAACCAACGTTTTGATGAGGTCATAAAAGAATATGATTTCACTCAAAACGTAGATGATCCTTGTGTATATAAGAAGGTTAGTGGGAGTGCACTGACTTTATATTGTCCTTTATGTCTACGATGTATTGCTTATAGGCAATGACATTCCCATGTTAACGTCGGTGAAAGCTTGGCTTTCATTGAAATTCTCCATGAAAGATCTGGGAGAAGCAGCTTTTATTCTAGGAATAAAGATCTACCGGGATAGATCTAGAAGGCTACTTGGACTCTCCCAGAGTACATATATTGATAAAGTGTTGAAGAGATTCAACATAGATCAGTCCAAGAGGGGACTGTTGCCAACATCACATGGCGTCTATCTATCTAGGGACATGTGTCCTAAAACACAAGATGAGAGAGACAACATGAGTCGGACTCCGTTCGCCTCGGCAGTCGGATCGATCATGTATGCCATGATATGTACACGACCTGATGTGTCCTATGCTTTGAGCATGTGCAGTCGATATCAGGCCGATCCAGGACAGGATCACTGGATGGCGGTTAAGAGTATCCTTAGGTATCTTAAAAGAACTAAGGATGTTTCTTAATCTATGGAGATGGAGAACTTGAGGTATCTGGGTATACCGATGCAAGTTTCCAAACCGACAGAGACGACTTCAAGTCGCAAACCGGGTACATATTTTGCTTGAATAACGGAGCAGTGAGCTGGAAATCTTCCAAGCAAGATACTGTTGCCGATTCAACAACTGAAGCGGAGTACATTGCAGCAGCTGAAGCAGCAAAAGAGGCAGTTTGGATCCGTAAATTTCTAATTGGATTAGGAGTAGTTCCGTTAGCAGCTGAGCCCGTTCCATTGTATTGTGACAATAGCGGGGCTATAGCACAGGCTAAGGAACCAAGGTCTCATCAACGATCCAAACATGTTCTTCGACGATTCCATCTGATTCGAGAGATCATACATCGTGGCGATGTGAAGATCGAAAAGATCGCATCAGAGGATAATATTGCAGATCCGCTGACGAAGGCTATTCCTCGGAAAAGTTTGAGCGACATGTACATAGTTCAGGTATTAGATGCTTGAGTGACTGGCTATAGGCCAAGTGGGAGATTGTTAGACAGTAATGACCCATAGCGTCACTATTTTGTAAATGATATTGTATTATTGTACAAAATTAACTATGTAGTAATGAAATTGCCTTTTACCGTTTTGTAATTTATTTACTTTGATATATAAATGGTAAAAGTCCCTATGATTAGTTCCGGATTGTGATGATATGAGACGGTATCAATCCATAAGGTTAATCATTAAATATCCCTAGTCGTAGTATTATCGAGATTGGACATCGATAATGCGGAATAGACTAGTACTGCACTTGTGCATGTTGTGAGGGCACAACGGCATAGTTCTCATATATTTAAGTATTGGATACTTATGCAAGTGCGGTAGGAGGTTGTGTTTTACCGATGGTACGGAAAATAGCTTCGCTCTGGATAGACCCCGCGGAGTCCCATTGGTAGTATGTCTGCGTGTCTATGGGAGTCCGCTTCAGGGTAGGTGCATATGATCTTAACCTGAGACTTGCATCGCTAGTACTTACGACAATCAGTAAACTTTAGTTTTGGTGGTCCAGGGCTTTAACGGGTTCTGTGTACACCTCTTCTGGTTTATCGAGAATCGTAGTGAATTGGGTGTGATGTCAAGATGGAAGTATCACTTCAGACATATGGAGATGATGATCGCGAGGGATACAGAACTAGTACTCTATAATGGTTGCAACCATCGGGATAATATGACTAGGTCAGGATTATCCGATTCAAAGAGACTGGTTGCTTGATGTCCGATATGTGTATCGTACGGGGCAGACACATCTCCAACACCAGGCCTTACATGTGATCATCCGATACTGGTTCGATATACACTATACTACGGTATACTACGCCTGTTATAGATCTTATATTCCAATAAGAATATTTCTAGAGAATTGGGTAGACATGGCGTTTTGCTAGAGGCTAACCTTGTCTTGTAAATCGGTAAAAACGTAGTACTTGGTACGTACGTGTTCGGATAGTTCGACAACCGGATTTACTGCCAACATATCTAGAGGTCTCTTGGGTCGCTTCCCGAAGATTCACCAATGACGTATGATTCAAACTCGATTAATCTTGGATTAATTACGGAGAGACTTTATCTTGGATAAAGTACTATATAAAGAGAGAGAACGATTAATTTGGAATTAATCGTAAAATTATTATATTCGATATAATAATCGAAATTCGATTTCAACGCGAAATTAAAATTAGATTTTATTCTGGCAAACGAGTTAAATTAGAATTAATTCGTTAGCGACGTAAATAATAATTTCGCTAGGCGCAATTATTTATTTAAATCGATTTAATTAACGTCGCGACGTAAGTTCGGTATTTCGGAAATATCGAACCCGAACGCGTGAGTGCACGTGGGCCCACTTTCATTTGGAAACGTGTGGGGCCCACATGACACATTGTCATTATATGCATTATTTAATTGTTGATGCATTGCATGGAGATAGTGTACAATGCACTCAAGGGTTTTGCATGGAAATTGAGTGTTTGACACTCTAAGCCATTGCATGATTTGTGTCATAAGTTTATTATTAATTAATAAATATTATGGCATAAATATAAATTGATTTTTATAACAAAAAATCAGATCTCTCTCTCTCTCTCACATTGCCGAAAACTTCACTGCAGTTTTGGCTCTCCACTTTTCTGTTTTTGGTTGCAAAAACTTGAAGAATTTGTCATGTTTGGAACATAAATACACATCTTTGGCTAGCACCATCAGGGATCATACAAAGGTGTTATGGGAAACTCATCTTAGAGCTTGGAAGGATCAAAAATTGCTTGGAGCTTCTCTTTTCTGTTTGGCCGAAACCCTCACTGCACAAAGGAGAAATTTTTTGTTTCATCAATGCATCCGCATTCCAATCTTTGTGAGTATGATTCCGCCATACTTCAATATTGTTCATTCATTTATATGTTTTTCTTGTTCTTTTGATCTTGGGACATGGATTAGATTTTCCAACATGGTTGTGGTCGTCCAGGGCTTTAACAGGTTCTGTTTACGCCTCTGCTGGGTATATTGAGAATCGTAGTGTGTTGGGTGTGATGTCAAGACAGAAGTATCACTCCAGTCATATGGAGATGAAGATCACGTAGGGATACATAACTGGTTCTCTAAAGGGTTGCAACACATCGGGATAATATGACTTAGTCATGATTATCCGATAATAAATAGACTAGTTGCTCGTAATCCGATATATGCTTCGTACGGGGCAGACATTGTACCAGCCCCAGGCCTTGCATGTTATCATCTGATACTGGATCGAAATACGCAATACTACGTATACAACGCCTGATATAGATCCTTATATTTCTGTAAGGATATTTCTGGAGAATTGGGTAGGCATGGCGCTTTGCTAGAAGCCAACCTTGTCTTGTAAATTGGTAAAACGTAATACTAGGTACTTAAGTGTTCGGATAGTTCGACGACGACCGAATTTACTGCCAACATATCCAGGGATCTCATGGGTCGCTTCCCGAAGATTCACCGATGACGTATGACTCGCACTTTTAATTAATCTGGGATTAATTATATGAGAGAGAAAATTAATATGGGATTAATTGCGGATATATTTTATCTGGGATAAAATATCAAATAAAGAGAGATAACGATTAATTTGGAATTAATCGATAAAATAATATATTCGATATATTAAACGAAATTGGATTTCGACGCGGAATCAAAATTAGATTTTAATTCAGGCGAACGAGTTAATTTAGAATTAATTCGTTAGCGACATGAGCAGTAATTATGCTAGGCATGATTATTTAATTAAATTAGATTTAATTACGACGCAACGGAAAATTCGTTAATTTGGAATTAGCGAACCCGAGTTCGGGATTATTTGCGAGGGCATTCGCATTTCGAATTCGAGTGCGGCACGTAAGTCAAATCAAGCGTCAAATCATTAGTCACATCAAACGTCAAGTCATTAGTCACTTTAAGTGATGTGACAACTTGTCACTTGATTTGATTGATTGATGGATTGATGGTGGTAGTTGGAAAGCATTTATTGGCTTGACTTTTGTATTTGTTAAATCAATTTATTTGATTTTTTGAAAATAGAAAATTGTGTTTTAGATACACAAAAATGAATTACCAAATACACTTCCATCTCTCTCTCTTTCTTTTACGGTTTGGAGCCAAAACTCCTCTCTCTCTCTCGGCCATTTGGCCATATTCTTCACTGGTATTTCAGGGTAGAAACCGTGAGATGGGAAGCAAAGTGTGATGGTTTTTGTGGCAAAAACATCAAGAGCTAGCACTCCGAGAGACATGCGAAGGTGATAGGGAAGTCCACCCATGAGTTTGGAATCGTTTGACGAAGCTTGGAGCTTTCATGGAGGACCAACAATGGCCGAAAATGGAGACAGAAAATCAGCTCACTGTCAAATGCACAAGAGGGCAGAAACCGAATTTTTGTTGTCCATCGCGTCGCTCAACCGATCGATGTGAGTATGCCGCAACTCCCGTGATGTATTCGCATGTTTATTTTAGGCTTGTTAGTCGATCCTCGGGGCCGTAGAACTCCAACAATGGTATCAGAGCGATAGAAAAGCATGAAATTTGATTAGGGCTTAAAATTTGGGTAAAATGTGTTTGAGCATGATTTATGAAATTGGATGTTTGAGTATGCTTAAAACATGTTGAATTGAAGTTTGATTGGATCAATTTCATGAAATTGTGATTGGATTGGATCATTTTTTCCCCAAAATCTTATCTTAGCTTGGCCGAGAATGATGCCCTATTTTAATGTCTTGGTTTTTTTATTTTTGATCATTGGATGTGTTGGAATCAATTGGGAATTGATTTAATGTTTAATTGGATTCAATTGGATTGGATTAATTGGACATGAAAATCACCCATTGCTGAGACATTAGAAGCATGATTGGGTTTGATTTTTTGATCAAAATGTGTTGGACACTAATTGATGTAATTAAGCATGATTAATTAGGCTAATTGATGTTTTAGAAATGTTAATTGGGTAATTAATTGTGTTATACACTTTGGTAATTAAATTGGGATTTGGAATTTGGAATTTAATTATGTTGGGCCTATTTTGTGAAATTGGGCTTAATTGTTGCAATTGGGCTTATTGCGCTTGGTTGTACTAAGTTGGGTTTAAGCTAAATTGGTTGGAACCAATTGGGCCCAAAACCACCTCCATAAAGCCCAAATGCGACTAATAGACCTTTAAAATTTAATTGGGCCTAATGGGCCTAAATTGATTTATGGGATTATGGGGTAACTCCCGGATTGGACTTTGGTTATTCGGTTTGACCCGAGTTGACCAAAAGTCCACGCCTTAAGAAATTAATAAAAGCCCATTGGGCTTTAATTAAATTAACGTTGGACGTTAATCGGGGTTTGAGACCCGTAACGATTAAATTGGGAATTTGGAATTTGGAATTTAATTATGTTGGGCCTATTTTGTGAAATTGGGCTTAATTGTTGCAATTGGGCTTATTGCGCTTGGTTGTACTAAGTTGGGTTTTAAGCTAATTGGTTGGAACCAATTGGGCCCAAAACCACCTCCATAAAGCCCAAATGCGACTAATAGACCTTTAAAATTTAATTGGGCCTAATGGGCCTAAATTGATTTATGGGATTATGGGGTAACTCCCGGATTGGACTTTGGTTATTCGGTTTGACCCGAGTTGACCAAAAGCCACGCCTTAAGAAATTAATTAAAAGCCATTGGGCTTTAATTAAATTAACGTTGGACGTTAATCGGGGTTTGAGACCCGTAACGATTAATTTGGAATTTAAGCCGTAAAATGATTATTAATAAAGTGTAATATTTAATTTGGAATTAAATAGCGAATTAGTATTAAATACAAATTGAATTGGATTTAATTTTTTAGTTTAATTTAATTCGAGAAATCGTACTTTGAGTACTTATTCGCAAAACGAGTTTGACTCGCGCAAAATCAAATCGTTGTTTGAACATTGGATGGTCACTAATTATCAGATTAATTAATTTGATTAGATTGATTGATAACATGCTTGTGTGAATACATGGTTGCGATGCATAAATAATGTATATCGGGTGGATATTAGATGGGTGGGGAAATTTTAGAAATTGTTGTAATAATTTGGAATTTATTAATTGGACCTGCGTGTCCAGCCTATTACCTCCTTACTCTTGGTATTCTCTTCTCACCTATTCCCCTCAATGTAAATGAGGTTTCTTTAGAAGTATAGTGTAACGGGTAGAAGTAAATACATGTGCTAGCGGGAGAGAGAAATGGAGAGATTAGATCTAGGATCAATGTGTAAAGTATCCATCCGCATATCATTATTATTTTATTCATATGCGCTTTATTATGTGTTTAGAATGCATGCTTAAGGGTGTATGATGATGAGACCTTAACAAAGATAATAAATTGGTTGCCGTTTTGCACGTGAAAAACCCTCACAAAATATTAAGCATTTTTCCTTCCATTGAGTGATTCTTACTCAAGATCTAAGACTGGCATTGGCTTGTTGGCCAAAGTAAAGGCCTTTGTCCGTCGAGGATGTGTTTGAATCACAAGAGCTTTGTTCCATATTGGTGTCTTGTCCAAGTTGTGGTTTGTTGGCCAAAGTCAATACCACTTCTTGTCCATCGACATTGATTACGAAGCTTTCCTTGGTCAATGGGTCGCGCTTAACTGGGATCACTAAGTTTGTTGTGCCAAAGCCAAGACTTAGTTGATTCAGGAAAAAAGGTTAGGCAATATATTGGATATATTGGCATATATATTGTCTATATGTTTCTGACTTGGATGTCCCCCTACTGGATCTAGGAATTGGATTGGATCCAATTTATCTTAGAGATCTACCTAGTTAATTATCATACAATTTTTTTGCCAAAGTCAAGATTGTGTGCTATTTAACGGGATCCTAGCCCGCTAGGAAACACGGTTTCCCGAGTACTAGACAGAGGGTTAGAGGCTCGCCGAAAAATAGTGGGAGGCAAGAATTAAATTTGTAATATTCGTTTAATTACTTGCCATACGCGCTCAAATAAATATCATTCGTCAAATAAATTAAATGTTAGTTGGACTAATATTTAAATTGTTTTTTAATAAATAGTTGGACTATATTCAAACAATAAATTACAGTTGATTAAATAGTTGGACTATATAATCATTATAATAAATAGTACAAATCATTGATTAAATAGTTGGACTATTAGAATCAAGATAAAATTGAAAGATTGATATTTAAAACATAATCCTAGGGAAAATGTTTTAAATGGTTTAATTTTAAAATTGGGAATAGTATTTCAGGATGGTCCTGGAAAATAATAAGTTACTTTATTTGATAAAATAACATATTATGCCTAAGCCCGGAGTTAAGCAAATAGTAGAGCATAATCTTTGAAGAATTATGTGATGATAACTTTAGTGCTTAATCCATTAAGCTTGTCGCAGTAGACTCCTTAATTTCTAATAAAACTAAGGATTAGATCCTTAAAGTATGATAATGAAATTGAAGGATCTTCATAGATCTAATTTTAGATTTTAGAAGTACTAAATTGCAATAAATAACTCTTGGAGAGTTAATGACTATTCTCGAGGAGACAAATCAAACTTTGCAATTAGGCAAGTAGCGCAAGGCGCACCTTACTTCGATATTCTAGTAAGGCAAGGCTAGGCCAAAGGCTTCTGGGATGTTGAAATGGGCAAAAGGCAAAATCATTATAATCTTCTAGGAAGATAAATGACATATCCCAAAATGTCTGCCTAAATGTAGCAAACGGGATTGCGGAAGCGTGACTGCCGTTTGGACAAAGCATACATGAAGGAATTGAAGAACGGGCAAGGCTCTGACTTCAAATATGTTTGTCATAAATATGTTCACTACTGGTATTAAAATTGGATTTAAATAATTGGTGTGGTACATAAATATATACTGATGTTCAGAATCTGCTATGAGCAGGATACTGACTTCAGTTGAGATTAATCTGCGGATCGGAAACGGGACGAAAGTCACTATTTTAACCGTAGATACCTAAATTTAGGAACTACCTTCGGGTGTGTATCTAAATTTGGAAACTGTTACAATGTAACTAGTTTGACTAGAAACATTATCTCTATATCAGTGTTTAACCCGCTGCGGGTGAACCTTTATATTCTAGAACACTAAAGTGTTTTATTTTATAAAGATGATATTGAGATAAACACATTAGATGTGAATGACAGCATTTATATTTTGAATATAAATAAATCTAAAAATATAACATGACAAACAAATAGCTCAAACTGATTTGATCAGAAGAAATTTATTTGTGGCATTGTAGTCTGGGACACAATCTAACAAGAATCGTATATCCACACTTTTGAAGAGTGGGTACTCTGACTGATTTGATTCATTCAAATAAAGTCAACGAATCTAGTTTATTGGGCAATGTGCCTAAAACAACCTTTACTGGTAAAGTGTAAATGCCACCGATCTGTTAGCCCTAGTTCATAGTGAAGCAAGTGGGCCATGTCTAGCTAGGCTGGAGGTGGATATGAATTTCGTGACCTTTACGGATGTGGTATCGTGTTATGGTTATGTGTTTCTTTTGAAACACAAATCTGAAACTTTTAAAGTTTCGACGCGAAATAGACAAAACAAATCGGCTATAGTATTAGACCGTCACGGTTATACCGTAATGGAAAATACTTAAGCAATAAGTTTCTAATATAGTTGAAACAGTATAGTATTCTTTCAAAGAGGACTCCTCCCGGAACACGTCTTTTTGATGGTTTGTCCGAACAGTAATAAACCGAATTTTGTTAGACATGATAAGGTTATTCATGAGTCGCTCTGAGCTACCATTTCCTTCAACGGATAAGCATAAATAGTGTAGAACTTATTTAGAATAAGGTTCCATAAAAATCTGTTTGACAGATATCATATTAGATAAGAACAGGAAAAGAAACTGGGTTTCTCGTTCCTGATTATTTGGGTATGCTGGGCATATGTTTGGATGAAACCAAACTAAAACCCAAATTGGATAAGTGTCTAATTGTAAGTCATCCTAGGGATACCAAAGTATAGTACTTATACAACTCACAAGAGAACAATTTAATTGTTGCTCACCATGCGGTTTTCCTAAGAGGAATACCGATATGCAGTGGAAAGTGGGAGGATAGTAAAACTCGATGAAAATCGGAGTAATACTATTCCAGGCACCGATTCCTAATGGAACACAAATAGTTCATCAAGGATGAAACTATACCATTAATCTTCGAATACACAAGAACCGCGTAAGTCGGAGAGAATCGGAAAACAACTTGGGGTATGGGTTTCTGATCTCACCTCGTAAAGATGA